>OVAX01002612.1:0-27700 GCA_900406405.1 Lepidium africanum | reverse complement strand
GTGGTACCAAAGCCACAATTCACATCCATCAACAAGACTTATATTTGACATAACAGCAGCTAAATTTAACACATATCTGAAGCAGAAGAAATGGAAAAAAAAAGGAAACATTGGTAAAGGAGAATTAACACATTGGTTAACATAAACAATGAATGACCCACTCAGCCAAAAAAAAATGAATGGGCAAGCTTGAGCTTTCGAGNCCAAAAAAAAATGAATGGGCAAGCTTGAGCTTTCGAGATCAGCACACTTACCACCGAATCCTCGGTGAAATTAAAGAACTGAAATATTATCGCCACTATCAAGAAGACGATACCAACAACAATTCCCAATGACTCAGGCCTACAAACAGATATAAGAAGGACAAAACAGTGAGAAATGCGAAATAATCAGCACATCAAAACTCTATAAGCCGACCACACAAGCAGAAGTCAGATGTCCCAGAGTTTAAATCAAGCGTAAACTTCGATATAGCATAAATCAGAATGGGACAATACATCGTTCATCCCTCCAAAAATCAAATTTAAGAGACATCCATCTCAACAAAGAAAAGAATTAACATATATACTAATTTGAAACCTGAACAAGGATTGAGAGAAAAAAATCTTACACTTTAACTTGTCCTCGAGGCGTTCCCCTTTTGTTGATATCTAGCAGCCACAGGAATCAATTTGAGTGTAACAAAGAACCCAACCAAGCGAAGCCCAGCGTTAATGAGGATCGGACGCTTGAGCTCATTGTCAACATTGTAATGGAAACAGAGAAGGTAGATATAAAGCGAACATAAAAGCGAGAAGATCACGAAGATCACTCCCAATTTGGGCGGCGCGAGACGGAAATCCTTTTAAGAAGAAGCAGTGGTCTTCTGCTCCTTGAAGGCAAACTTGAAGATTTGTTCCCTTCGTTTCCATCTTCTCCTCAGAATTTTCTTCTTCAAATTCGTTATCCACAGAGGCAATACAATGTGTTACAAAATTATAGAAGGATTTGATTTCGAAAAAGGATTTGGAGAAAAGTAAACTGAATTACCAACGAGTAAGAAATAGGCTGAAAGATAACGTCGGGGTAGAAGAACAAGATATCGACAGAAGGATAAGGGTAAAATAGGTTTTACAGAAATTTAAAGATTATATCAACGAAAAAGAACAAAAAAGGTGTAGTTTACCAAAGATATAGAAAAAAGATCCTTTATTTCAAAATTTCCCTAGGAAATATACAAGTACCAAAATTTTGTCAACAAATTCAACCAAATATAACATATATACATATGTTTGCCTATAAAAGTAGATATGTATAAATTCCAATTGAAAAACAATCTAACCATAATCTTCTATATAATAAAAGCGTAATTTTTTAAAAAATAATCTTATCATCATGTGGTATATATGTTACAAACAATGCCATCTGACTTTACTTATTCTACTAGAATATTAGTAAGTGTAGTTTTGTCAAAATATTTTAACATGTAGCATGAAACATAATGATAATTTTTATGTCAAGTGTATCTTCTATATTAATAAAAGAATATCAAATTATTTTTTTTTTAATCTCTATTAAAATAAATGAATTTTTAGTATACTATTTAAGAAATTTCACATTTGATAGAAAGAGAATATTATATTTACCATATTAACATGTTGCAGT
Organism: Lepidium africanum; assembly: GCA_900406405.1. Lineage (NCBI taxonomy): Eukaryota > Viridiplantae > Streptophyta > Magnoliopsida > Brassicales > Brassicaceae > Lepidium > Lepidium africanum. Next base: position 26,056 of record OVAX01002612.1, on the reverse strand, counting down.
TGAGAATTATTGGCAAATATACATAATCCAAATAATATTATAATAAGTGTATACGAATGATAGTATATTCCACATAAAAAATACAAAAAATGAATAAAAGGATTACACAATTTCTTTTTTATTATATTTCATATTTTATCATGTTTTATTTAATTATATATATGCTAATTTTCAAATGATAACAATATATATACTTATTTTCTTTTAAATTTTGAGTATTTTAGATTTTTTTATTTCATGTTTACTAAATTTATGGTAAATGAAAAATCTTAAATTTAAAAGCTAAATGAATACGGGTTTAACAATCTAAATGAACACGGGTTAAAAAACCAAAATGAACATGGATCTAAGAACTTAAATGAACACGAATATAAAAACTTAAATGAATGTACACGAATCTAATAATCTAAATGAACACGAGTCAAACAAATTATATAGTGCATTAAAACCTTGCATGAAAATAAAAATATATTTTATGCACAACACAACTCATCATTATAAAATTGAATTTTAGTATATTAAGTATATATATAAATAATAAATTACATATACAAATCAAACGAAAATAAATAGAAGATAACCAAATATCACATATATATATATTATTAAAATATATATATAACTATAAACATATATATTTATTTTGCAGAACAGATGATTTCGTGCATAGCACAGGATATCATCTAATTCATTTAATAACACAAAAACATGAAGACAACAACTTGGGATGTAGTTTCAGGTAAACAGGGTCACGGTCCATTATGATGGGCTAAACTGATCAAGCAAGTTTCGGACATCTATTTATTTGATATGAAGCTTTGCAATAGAGTCATATGAATAGTGGGCCGTTTGAGTTTCTCGCACAAAACCAAACTTTATAAAAATAGTTAACTGTCGGAAAGAAATAAGCTTTGTTAGAAATTGGTGTTTACAGTAATAAAAGGATTCAGGGACATGTTGTGTTGCATGAGAAATAGCAAGTTCTTTCTGCCTATTTTATTTCAAGTGTACAAAAATTGTAAAGTGACTGTTTTCAACAAAGTTCTAACCTCCTAATTGTAATAAAAGGATAGAAAAATGGTTAAGGTAGAAAAACACTAGTTTTTAGTCAAAAGCAGGAGGAAGACCTTTGTTGTTATACTTTGTACAGTCAAATGGTCCTACAACTTGATTGCTCTTCTTCTTCTTCACCTGAGCATCACAAAAGACAATTTCCTCAATTAATCGCCACAGACCAAATTTTGACATCTACTTATCTTTTGAATGATATCAAGCTTGGAATGGAGCTATTTGATAAGTGGGTCGGTTAGTAAGGTATCAACACTAAATTCATATTTGTGGGCAAATAGGTAATGAGAGAGGGAAAGAGGAGTGTACCGGAGACCATGGACCTGGTTCAGGAGCAGATTTCTCGGTGGGTGAGTGTTGCACTCGTCCACTTTTCAGAGTTAAGATTTCCTGCATATATAATAGAAGATATTTGCTGAAGCATTGCCAAAAAATTATTTTTCATATCCAATAACAGCAAGTGATTCTCTTCAGTTCATCATCATGCTTTCATACAAATATCCGAGAGAACTTTACCTCTCCAGCAGCCTCAATTGCAGCTAACCACTCATCAGAAAATGGAACAGCAGTTGGAGGCTTTACAACAATAGGATCAGGTTTCTTCTCAAGTTTAGCATCCCTGTTGAAACAGTGAATTATCAGCCAATTCTCAAAAGAAACTGCGCTGGAAGAATAGAAAAGTCTACTAAATATGATTAGATTACTTACAGTATTATCATTTTATCCTCGCCTTCTGATGCACATGTACACCTGCTGCTGCTTTCTGAAGCATGGGCTCCATTACTTTCTAGTGTCAAAATGTCATTGCTCAGCACAGTGAACTCATTAGGCTGCATATCATCTCTATCTGAGAAATCCCCATTCATGGGTATTGGAGTCCTTGATTCCTCTCTGGTTGCATCTGCTACAAGGTCAGTAGAAATCTTTATAAGCTGAACTTCCTCTTCTTCATGAGAGCCGAGTTCTTGATTAGTAATCTGAGTGCTACAATCCTTTTCAGTATCTGTCTGGATTTTAGCTTTTCCAACATACTTATGCGCAATAGATCCAGAATTAGTATCCTTTTTGGACATGCCTTCAGAGATTCTGGACAAACTTGTGTCTTCATTAAGACACTCAGGATCTTCAAGTACAGAAGTCAAAGAACTGATAGATTTACTTAATAGAGTTTTACTTTCTCCACACAGATTTGATACAGTATGGATAGATTCTATTTCAGTATATTCTTGATTAAGAATGCCCTTGACAGAAAACTCATCAAGGTCCCTATTGAGCTCTGACTCAGTAACCACACCCTCATCTGTCCGCTCCATATGACCTTCAGGATCCTCATCTGAACAATCTGACTCAGTAACCAGATCCATGTCTTCCAGCTCTGAGTTATCTTCAAACTCCTCATGTAAATAAGAGAAAACAGTGGCAGATGCATCTTTTGCTGGAGAACACTCATCTGATGTTACGAATTGATCAGCCTGCTTCATTACATGACCATCATTTCCTTCAGATATATTTGCAATACTAGAACTGTTGTATTGCTTTTGTTTTTCAAAAGTTAGTTTCTCAGAGAAGAGTTCATGACATGATTCCAGAGGTTTAATCTCCATCCTAGCTTCAACAGAGGAAGGCGTTAGAACTTTCACTTGTTCCATGTTCTGTTCAGCATCAAAAGAACCAGTAAAGTTGTCTATCTGCACAGCATGACCACCATCTTTATCTGCTCTTATGTTTCTGGTTAACACATCTATCTCATGACAACCTCCTTTCACATCAAGGACTAATTGGCTTGACAACTGCTCTTCTTCAGATTCTCTAAACGAGTCTTTGCACTCGGTAAATGGACCAACAAAATCAGCCTCACAGTTTGTCTCAGGGCTATCATTAATTTCAATTCTCTTCTCTCTTTCGAACACAACTCGACCATCACAAACCATGTTATGATCACATGTAATAGAATTCGACATAACATTTTCCTCAAGATGGTTGCATGGTGATTCAACGCTATCTGGTGCTTCAACAATCTCCGAATGAACAGCAAATTTAGTATTACCTAAGTGATTTTCTGAAAAAGATAGATCTTTGATATCACGTTTCATTGAAGATAAACCCCCAAGGAAAGTTGGATCGGCAGTGAAGGAATCCAAAACATCAGGCTGCTTTGCTACATTTTCTTTAGAATGATAAACAATTAACGCTTCTTTTTCTCCAGAAAGGCAAGGACTAACGCCGTCTCCATTTTCAGCGTGCACGCATTCATTTAGAGACTGTCCATGTTTATCAAGTGAATCAAAATCTCCACTAAAATCATTGCTGGTACAAGTAACTTCTTCCCCCGGATTGTTGACTTTCAACAGTGAGTAGTTATTAAGCAATGTTAACTCATCACCAGGACCATGCATTGGAGATTCCGTGGAATCTTTAAGCGGCAAAGCACAGATTTCTTCTACTGAACAGCAAGACTTCCTTTCGTCATCCCCATTATCACTAAAAATATTACTGTCTTGCACACTATTTTTGCACTCTGAGGGTGGCAGCTCACTGTTACTCTGGAGATCTTCACACTTTGCAGTAAAAATCTTCTCAACCGTACATATATCTATATCATCTAAAACTATCTTTCCAGTATCACCTAGCATGATACATGGATGCTGCAGATTTTCATTGATCTGAGAGCTCAATGAACAACACGACACCTTGGAACCTACTTCTCGAGTGGATTTCAAGTCTACTTTCACCTTTCCTTGTGAAGGTTTAAAATTGATAGATTGGGCAGAGAAACCTGCCGTTGAACCTGAATTGCCAATGTTTCCAGTTGCTCCCTTGGAGTAGACACCAGGAACTTTTTCGGCAACTTTTGGTTTCTCGAAGGTAGGGATCAGAGAAAAAGAAGAAGCTGAACAAACATCAGACCTGGGGAGTTGACTATGTTTGTCTCCTGCACTCTGTGATGGTTGCGAATCAGACTGCAAAAACCAGGATGAAGTAATGATAAATAAAGAGCACAAACCCATAGTTACGACCTTCAACACCATTGTTTTATACCTGACTGAAATAGCCAATTGAAGGTGAAGGCACTCTTAAACCTGATCGCTTTCCCATTCGTGACACTGCGGACTGTGTACTTCCAACTCTACTGCAAGAACTTTGAGCTAACAAGGTGCCAATAGTAATGACATTGGAGTCGGGAATATATGATGCATGACCAAGCATAGCCACATCTGATGTAGTCATAGAGTCAACGTTGGACCTCCCAACAACAGAGTGCTGTGAGTTAGATACTGAAGGAATTTCTGATATTTTGCTGATCTAGAGTCCAAGAAAATGCAATCGTTACTATTCGTTGGAAATCTATGGAAAAGAAAACATTTTCTGCAAATTTCTAGTGCATAATCTATTTGCTATATTGGTATGCAAAAGACAGCATAACTTTACCACATTTCTTCTAGCTTGCTTAACAGTGGACTTTGTAATTGAAGATTTGCTCCCTAGGTTGGATTTTGTTTTACTCTTGGTGCTTGAAGTGTTATAAGAGAAGCTTACAGATCGTAAGCTCTGAGAATTGCTTACAGATCCTGAGCTCTGAGAATTGCTTACAGATCCTAAGCTCCTCTGAGAACTCTCTGTCGTGAAAAGGAAAACCCAAAGTAATGTGATCATGATATATACAACAAGATGTGGCAAAAACATTTACTAAAACATAGTGGTGAAAAAAGGTAATGAGATGCATAGGCTCCATTTGCTAACTGAATGTGAACATACTTATTTGAGTAGGTTGATTTTTTTTTACTTTGCTTGGACTTTGAGTAATCCTTTTCATGTTGTTTGCAACTGTAAGTGTGTCAGATTTAATGGTAGAAACTTCAGATAAGCTCTGCTCCCTGCTACGTGGTGTTGTTGTATGCGCATTTGCAGGTCTTTTCAGGGTTCATGGAAGTTAAGGTTAACAAGCAAAAAACAAAACTAGAAAGCATAGAAGCAGCCAATGATGGTGCTTGCCTTAAATCGTATTCTATGTAAGAAAAGGATATGAAGATGCCGGAGGACGATGACAGCCACTGCGTTTGGTACCGCTCCTCAAATCCAGAGCTGCGACAACTTTTCTCTGTGCCTGTAATCAGACATTAGACATTTAGATAGAAAGCACCTTAAAGTCCTTTCTTTGGGGGCTATGAAAGAAACATTGTAAGAAACGACAGTCACTCTCAGTATCCTCTATTCATGTCCAGTAAACTCACCAAGGAAGATTGGGCTTTAGATGGTGAGGCGTACTTCGGCAGTCCGCTATTTTTAATCTTCTTTTCTCTCTTTTTACTATTCACAGGCAAGTTGTTAAATAAGTTTTCTTCAAGTGCCTGTAGCCCTGGTGAAAAACTACTACATTTGGAATTTGATGTTGACTCTTTAAACTCCTCCTGAATGGCAGATAACAGATTTCCACCTGTGATTTTAGATAGCTCAGATGAATCCAAAACACCTGGTTCACGACCACATTGCACATATTAGTACCATATACCAACTCCTTAACGTTTTACAACAAACAGGAGATAAAATCTAACCAGAAAGGTAAAAGATATCTATTAAAAAACCACCTTCTTCTGTTGAAAATGCTCTATCCCAAGCTAAGCTTTTGCGCAAATTAAATCCTGCATTCTTCTTCTTCTTTTTCATCTGTTGTCGCTCCACGCTTAGTTTAGGCAATTCAACTTTGTTGTCGCTAGTATTCTCCTTGCCTACATTGTCTGTATCAACAGTAGAACAAGGCTGCTCCATAATGTTGCCTGTTACTCTTCCTGCAAAAAGAATTGACCTTCATTTTATCAGCAAAATACACAAATTTTACGGTACTAACATCCAACTTGCTATATAGACAAACAAAGTTTCAAACAATGCTAAAAGATAGACTACTTCAGATTCACATTTAGGACTAGAGAAAAGGGAGTGGTAAACAAATTGAAATGTTCAAACAGTGTAAAAGAAAAAGGAGAGTTAGAAATAAATAAGAACAATGTTGGGATCCAGAAATCGAAGCACTTACCAATTGAAGAAAAAGGAGGTCGAGTAGGAACAATACGACTCGATCTAGGGATTTGTAGAGGCGAGCATTTCAAAGAACTCTTTTCTCGGCCCGAATTACCACCGACAAACGAGGAAACACCTTTCTTCGGCGTAGTTTTGAGAAGCCAATAGTCTTCATCGTCCTTTCCAGAGATATCTAGGAGATCCTTCTCCATTTCTCGGAGCTTTGCCTTATACCCCTCACTTTATAAGCCTAGCAGAACCCGAGATCTGACAAGTGGAAAATCCGCTAGGGCCTTCCTAATCCTACCTACACTGAGAAAACCTCGTCGGAACTAGAAAATCTGTCCGCCTAATTCGCAGTCAGTTATCGGAAATTAGTTGGCCGATGTTCGACTGTTGAAAGAATATTCCGGCCTCGTAAGCGGGAAGAAGTTGAAAACTTGAAATCGAAAAAGAAGATGACGACACAAAAGACAATCGGACCAACGTTCTTCGATAACTTCACGTTAAGATTGTCAATTCAAAAATATATATTGGGCCTGACAGTAAGCCTTTTATCATATTTGGGCCTTGGCCTTAATTAGGCTCTCTAACAATTAAACTTTAGGCTTTGACTGGAAGAAGATGAAACATCGGACAGAACCGAAGTGACTACAATAACCCTTCTCGATTATTTTTTGTGGTTCTTCTGTTAGGACAATATTGTCATTTAAGCAAATATCATTTGGACAGAACTAAAGACACGTTTATTGTTGTGGTGGGACAGTTTCTTTTTTTGAGCAATGGATGGAATAGTAGTTAAGTGTCGTATTAATGGTCTATTTTCCATTTCAAGCAATAAGCTCAGAAATAGAAAATGATGTTACAAACTTTACCTTATACAATTCACTAAAATCATTTCTCTACCTTGAAGTTTGAGAAAAGGAAGATTCTTTGGAATTTTGTTGATGAAATTCCACTGAATCGCTAGTCGGAATTAGGTCGAGAAAACGAGGAAAGTGTTGATTAGATCACGAGAAACGAGCTCTGACTATAATGAAGAAAGGTTTCTTCTTTAACCCATTTCTCTGTGTTGCATTGTATTCTAAACAGTTTCGATGTTTATTTGTTTTTCTTCTTTGAAACAGGAAACTCTTCATATGATGTTATACCGAAATTCTTCAAAGTTTACTTACCTGGGGATTCCGGAGATGATCTGGTAAACACACACACTTCTCTTCACTCTGTTTTGTTGGTAGATTTGTAGTTAGTTACTTGAAACTTGTAAATCCTTTGCAGGAATTACCCATTTCTTTCAATAGCTATTTACCAAATTATCTGCCTAAAAACGTAACTCTTAGAGGCTCACATGGAAACATTTGGGAAATGGCTTTGAGGAAATGTGGTGGTGAGAAATATGTCATGGTTGATGGGTGGAAAATGATCTTAGAGACTGAAGATCTCAAAGGTGGAGACTTCTTGGTTTTCGAGTTTGATGGGTCTCGCCGTTTCAATTTCTGTATCTACGAGCCTGACACAATGTGTAAAAGGCTTCGAAGAAATTCAGTGCAAAGCAACGAGATCAAGGTGGAATCTGATGGTGAAGAACAAACTAAAGCTACTGATGACTTTTTAGGTCTTGATGATGATGACGAAGATGATTCTGATTATAACTATGGTGATGACGCTGCTGTTGAGGATGATGATGATGACGACGAGTATACTGATGCTTCTGCTATTAAGGATGATGATGATGTTGAGGTTGTTGATGCTGATGCAGCTGCTGTTGTGGATGATGATGAAGTTGAGGCTGTTGATGCTGCTGTTAAGGATGATGATGAAGTTGAGGCTGTTGATGCTGCTGTTAAGGATGATGATGAAGTTGAGGCTGTTGATGCTGCTGTTAAGGATGATGATGAAGTTGAGGCTGTTGATGCTGCTGTTAAGGATGATGATGAAGTTGAGGCTGTTGATGCTGCTGTTAAGGATGATGATGAAGTTGAGGCTGTTGATGCTGCTGTTAAGGATGATGATGAAGTTGAGGCTGTTGATGCTGCTGTTAAGGATGATGATGAAGTTGAGGCTGTTGATGCTGCTGTTAAGGATGATGATGAAGTTGAGGCTGTTGATGCTGCTGTTAAGGATGATGATGAAGTTGAGGCTGTTGATGCTGCTGTTAAGGATGATGATGATGTTGAGGTTGTTGATGCTGATGAAGCTGCTGTTGTGGATGATGATGAAGTTGATGCTGATGATGATGTTGAGACCGATGATGAAAGACAGTATCTGGATGATCACGAGAACCCATCGTTTACTCTGACTCGAAATCCGAATAAGAGAAGCCAGTTGGTAAGAAAAGTTAAGTGAATTAGAAAGGCTTTCCATTTTAACAAGATTTTGCTTCAATTTATGATGTTTCTTTCATATTGCAGCTCATCCCAGCTCGGGTTATAAGAGACTATGACTTACACTTCCCTGAGAGCATTACTGTTGTCGACCCACTAGTGAAGAAATTTGGACCATTAAAGAAGAAAATGAAGACTCAGACGAATGGCAGTGTGTTTGTCAAGGGATTTGGAAGTGTTATCAGACGAAATAAGGTGAAGGCAACAGATAAAATGATAGTCGAGATAAAGAAGATAGGTAATAATAATCTGGTTCATACAATCAAGATCCACATTGTTAGTGGATGATCATCTATATGTCTCTAGAGAGTCTTTATTGTGGTGAATTGAGTTCATGTAAGACTTATTTAACTTCTAGAGAGTCTTCATTGTGGTGAATTGAGTTCATGTAAGACTTATTTAACTTCTCTGAATCTTATGAGATATATTGGGTGTTGTTTTGTTGGCTATACAATATCTATCTCTTTGTGTTCTATGTAGCTGCAACAAGTGATAAAAAGTCTGCCAATAGCTTCATACAAATGGAATACATTGTACTTACATTCTATGGATTAATCGCAGATATACTGTCGTAAAATCACAAATGGATTTGGGTTTTTGTTTTGTTGTTAGCCCTCAGTTTATGTTACAAACATAAAGAAGAAAGATAATCACACAAAGGCAGTAAGTGCAATAGATTTTGGGAGTAATCATGTATTGGCTGGCCTTCCACGGTCCATGTTAATCCAACTTCAGGGCTGTCTAGACACGCATGAACTCATCGCCCTTACACGATTGTAAGGAGTTATGCTAACTTCTGGGCTGTCTAGAACCTGCACGTTCACGTAAAAAGAATGTTTTTACCAGAAGTTTTTTAGGGACCTTAGGAAAATAGAGAAGCAGAAGACAGGATGAGAATTATGCTACAAATGTTGTAACACTGCCTTATTCTTCTATTCACAAAACATCTCTCAATTTTACTTCAGGTTTTGTCTATCAAGATTCATAGTAAGCATTCCGAACTATAGGGATCTTCCATCAAAATTGGTTTATTTTCATGTGGATTGTTAGTGTAAAATATTAAACTGGAGAATCAAATTGCAGCTTGTGTTCTGAGCCAAAAAGACAAGATAAGTGTTATTATTGAAAGACTTGCCTTGAGTTTGGCGGGGAAACAGGAAGCTATGGTGGTGGCTGTGAGCGGTTCATGAAATAGTTGTGGTGGTGCTGAGACGTGTATTCAGATGGGTGGATGACATAGAGACCAGGCTGATTCAGATTGACGAAGGGATGAGGAATAGCTGTGGAGAAAGGTGGGCGTGTAGCTGAGAGTGAGAATCCTGATGATGCTGCATTTGATAACAGAGGCGGTGCTGTAGCTGCTATGGCGGTCCCACCACTGGACTGATCTTGCCCTTGCCATGTCCTGGCTGGGAAGCTTCGAGGAGAACGTGACATAACACCTTTCTCTTGTGTTCTTTCCTGGACACAAGAATTTAACTTTTAGCGCAGAAGATTATATATTGAAATCAAGTTTTCCAGTTTAATGATGCAATATAACTCTACGCAACAACATATTAAATATCACAAGAACAAACAAGCAACGACATATAACTCTACACAAAGGATATCACTCAGTCGAGATCAAGTGCTTAACATATCAAATATCACAACAGTAACCACCTGCGGACTATCTAAGTAAATTCACTTATAGCATAAATTACTCATAGGTTATCACAACAATAACCACCTGAGTAACTTTCGATCAGTTCTAAAGTTGTCTTTCTATCTCATGGAATGCTCTAGTTTTGAACAAAACGTGTGACAGTGAAGAATAGTTCGTATAAAAAGATGTTTGTTGTGGTATTTACCATGGGTGAAAAGAAGCCAGAAGGAAGGCCATGCCGGTTGACAAGATGGTCGGAACTTCTCTTCAAGAAATTAAAAGGCGTATCACATGTTGCTGCAGCCATGTGGTTCTCCATCTGTAAATAGATGATTAAACGGAAGGGCAAGAAATTCATGAATCAAGGAAGAACCAGGAGGAATCGAGCTGGTTAATGAAAATGTAGCTTGGAGTTCCAGATTGAAATGAGATATCAACAAAACAAAATTGAATGTCGTGCAAATGCACCATGTAGTTTTTTCCACATACTATACTGTTTGGGACATGGTGAAGCCGAAGGGTCCTATCTTTTTGCTTTGGACCATCTCCCATTGAAAGAGACATTCCCAAGTTGAGGTCGAGCTTGACGTTAGCTATATAAAGAACATCAGAAACCATGTTACTAAGTTAGTAGTAGCTTCCACATACTGACAGAAATATTGAGGGTGAAAGCAAAAGCTGCAAAGCATTGACGAGTTCAATAAATAAGGAACCAAGCATCAACGACATTACCTGCCTCTGAAATCATCCGGGATGCATGAGGCTCGATAAAGGAAGCAGCCTCCCTCCCATTCCAATTCATGGCTGCCTTATCAGAAGACCTAATTTTATAAGAATCTGAGCTATTAGTCTTGCAAAATTTTGGAGTAGACTGAAATTTCAGCATAAAAGACATCAATATAATTCCAATTACAAGACCATGCAGCTACACACAGATGACAATCACCCCGAGATAGTATGAATGTATCATATTTATAGCCATCAGACTCTATAGATATAATCCATAATCACAAATGGGTTTTCCTATTAATGGTTAGCTTTTTTGCACTTAAACGAAACATAACCAAATTCTTCATCTGAGGCACTTCACTCTGTTTTTAAAATGACTGAAAAAGAAAAACACTCAGACAAAACCACAAAGAAGACTGCATGTGTAAAAACTCAAAACTTAGATCTCGGAAGAAATTAATTACATGATTCCATGAAGCTGCTCCATCTGAGCTCCCCACCCGCCAATCTTTTGCAAAGCAACTCCTTGATATCTTGAATTGTTTCTTGAGAAACCAGAGCTTTGTCGCCTAAGTACTTGCACAACTTCCTCTTTGGAAAGATTTGCCATCTGTAAATTTTGAAAACTAGATAAGAACAAATCAAAGCATGCATGTACTCGCTATACTTTCTACATATGTAATCAATAATAACCTGCTTGAGATCCTCTTCATAATCGCTGATAATGAAATTTATATCAGCCTCCAGACCTCGGAACTTGACAGCAGCTCGATCATACGCCCTACAGGAACCGATGTTTGAGCTTGTAAAACACCCATTGTATTGCCTCACAACAAATGACAGTTGAGGGACCAATCAGATCACACAAAAACAAAGAAAATTTTCCAAAGGATTTACCTAGCTGCAGCATGGGCAGTGTCAAATCCACCTATTAAATTCATAAGATAAGCTTCATTAAAGAGTTAAGCGGAGAGCAGAAATCAGCTCATAGAGGTAAAACCAATAGAATCCATACCTAGATAAACTTGTTTACCGCAATCCCTGCAACAGAAGGAAATCGACAAAAGGGAAAAGATTAATACAAAACCTAAGCCCAGTTCTACGATATTCGACCAAAGTTCTGTCAGGCTCACATCAAAAATCTTATCTAAAAGATAATCGAGCAGGAGTTGATTACCAGATATGCGATTCCCATCTTCCCGTTCTGCGGTAGAAAGTAACGCCTCTATACTGCGAACTCTTTGACCTAGGTCCTCTTCTGCTTTTCTTCACAGGCTGTGCTGGTGGTTGCATCACCCGTGCAGCATCGCCACCCGGAAAATCTCCGCCTTGTTTCCCCCTCTGGAAGGAAATATCAACGGACCCCCTAGAACTTTGTGCGCTCGAATCCAGAAAATTCATTCCATCTTCATCACCTTTAGCAACAGGAAAAAACTCCTGCGTTCTCACAGCACTTCTTTGTTCCTCCTCTTCTTCTTCCTCTTCTCCGCCACCTCCTTTCAGTATCTCAAATTGAAACTTGACTGTTCTTGTGGAGCACAACTCCTCTTCACCATCGATGCAGCTGGACGCCTCCGCATTGACGACCGAAGAGTTTGACGTCACCGATTCATCCATCTGATTCAGTATACCATCAGGAACCCCATTGACTGCAGGTGAATCTCGTCCGTTCTGAGTAGACTCGGTCGACTCGACGTCGAGATTGAGATCCAGCATCAATCTCAAAAGTCAACAATATAGAAGCAAACAAAACTCTAAGATTTTCACAAAGAAACAACAAACTATTACTTCAATTCCTTACACATTGATCAAAGCTTTTTCACATGGCCCCAAACAAACTCCAACCAATAAAATCGACGATCGCCGTCAATTTGAAATGAGCAGAAATTAAAATTTACATTTCCTGTGTGAAAAATCTGAAGGGGTATGGAAAATCAAAGACCACAGACGGAGATTTAGATTCTGAAATCAATCAAAACAGGACCAGGGTTCACGACGGAGAAGCGAATAACCACAGAGCAAGAAGGGAAACTCACTCGATCACTACGGAGAAAAACGAGATTGAGGAGACATGGCGATGAAGAGTTTTGCTCTTTGAGGATTTGAAAAAGCAGAGAGCTTCGCCGGACGAAAGAGAGATATCGTCGGCGAATGATGATGGATTGATGGGACGTGAGCTTTGTGGTTAGTGGCAACAAAGGAACATATATAAGATTATTATTCGTTCCATCTTTCTCGGCAATTGGACACCGGTTATGCCAGTTCCCGGTTATCTCTTGCTACTTTTGAATTTGTTATATTATCATCCTCATAATTAGTGTAAACTTGATAAAGTTAAAAAAAAATTAGTGTAAACTTGATGATAATTTTACTGTTAAACTTTACTGCACCAAAATAAATCATTTAATACTTCGTATAGATCCCAGACAATAAATAAGCTCCAGTTGTTCATGAATATGAGACTATCATTGAGTAAAAATATTTGAGTTTCACTTTTTTTTTTTTTTAATAATTGGTTTTGGCAAACTTTGATTCATAAAACCCTCTAATTATGGCAGGGAAAATTGTACCAAACTGGATTTATGAGAAAAAGTCATTTAAAAGTCTGCTGAAGATAGATGATCTAGTTGTAGTAATTATTTTACAAATCTTCAGGTATTTGGATTCGATTCTTTTCCAATACTAGGGAAAGAAAAATATGATTTTATTATTTGAAGTTTTGAACCAAAGGTAGATGGGTCAAAACCTACAAACCAATAAAGACCCAGAATCAATAAAGAACAAACAAATTTGATCCTATCATTTACTCTACTTTGAAGACAAAGCATTTGTTTTCATTTATGGGCGGGTCCTATATTTGGGGTGTCCTTCTCATACCAAAAATCCTACAAAAAGTGAGACATTATCATGATTTCAAAAAATTTAAACGGACAACAACTAATGACACTGTGTAATGTGTTGAAATTATTTAAAATGAATACTTGAGCTTACCTCTGCTTCAATTTCTCGCTAGACTTTCATTGAATTATATAGCTATGAGTAGAGAACACATAATTTGTTGTTATGATTGTCTTATAGTGCCCTTCATGTTTTAGCAACTTTATTTTGCATTGCAAGAAAAATAAAAATGACCTTAAAAAGAAAATATCTTTGCTTGTATTACGAATCTCTTTTTCTTTCTACATTGTCTATATAGTGGGGTAGGTCAAATGATAAACTGGACTGGTTATAGCCGGTTGCCAAAAATTGGAGTGTCAGAAAAATCTCGAAAATCATGGGTTATTAACGAGTAGAAGGAAGCCACGTGTACAACAGAGATTGAACCCCAGCCATTCAACTACTCTCTCAGGTCAAAATCTTCCTCATCTGTCTATCTGATCTGACGGCCCACCTGCCTTCTTGCCTTCCTGAAATTTAGGAATTCTTTTCTTTTCAATTATGTTAGCATTTTAGCTTTCTTTCTTTTCTGGACTCATTGACATATTTTCACTTATTTTTGTCAACCATTCGAAAACATATTGTGTATAATAAATAATACTTAATCTGCCGTACTTCCAAGACCCGTTCGAATTCTTATCTATTGTTGCGTCAAATAGTCGGCTGTGATCCAGTTCCGATTTCGCTATTTCCAAGAGATGTAAGCTTTGTTCTCGTCGGTGTAGTTCTCTGTTTTTCAATATTGCAGTACACTCATTCACTATATAAGGATTCGATTTGCTTCAGACCTTGTGATGCTTGAAAGTGTTTTAAGGCTCGGTTTAGCTTGTAATTTTTTCGGTTCCTGTTCTTACGGTCTTATATTTGTTTTTTCAAAGTCTCGTAGTTTCTCTTATTTGGGCTTTGGTTTTTCCGTTTTTTATATTACAACTTTGTATTACTCTTGGATGGATTAATATAAGCATTTTCTAGTTAAAAAAGAATAATAATAATACTTAGTCTTATATATTAAAACATAAGACTAAAATTAGGGAAAAAAGAGAAAAATAACATCAATTATTATTACCCTATATCCTTTCTCAGAGTTATCAAGAATCATCTGCAAATTCAATAATGTCTATTGGTCATGGGAATAAGTGGAATGAAGGCCAAAATGTGAACTCTCTAGGCAACGGGTGTGAAGACCCGAATTTCAGATTCCAAGTCCGGAGATGCGTATAATATAACATATTGAATGTAATTCTGGCATGAGGAAATCTTTCTACCTTGTTGGATTTGCTTTGGTAGATCCCAAGTGGTTGGAAGAGTCATACTCGGAAACTGCTTCTGCTGTTGTGCGTATAGACTTAGTTCTCATACCAAAATTCAGGGCTCCAACATAGTATTCGAAGAGCATTTGAACTTCAAAGGTACTGAATCTTTATTTGTAATGTGTTGTTTTGGATTTTCAAAAAAAAAAAGAAAAAAAAGGTGTTGTTTTGGTTTTGATACTACAAATATATATATATATATATATATATTTTCTTTTGCAGGGGCAAACATGATAGATATTTTTTTTGTCAACATTGGATCGACAAGATCCGATCCATAGCCTAAAGTCCACCCTTAAAATCCTTTTTTTAAGCTACTATAATACAGCGGGTAGGAATCGAACCCTGGTGCCAAGTCATTAGCTGGATCATTCTAACCACCAGACTGAGATAACTCGGCTCATGATAGATATTTTGTTACCTTTAAATAGATTTTGAATATTGCATATTGGTTAAAAGTTGTAAATATATTTATAGGTATAGCTTTCTCTATAAATGAAACACCAAAATTGTTATAGCAAAATAAAATAAAATAACAAAATCCAAGTGCAGGCCTAGGCACGGGTCGGGTATCCAAGATATTTATGGTATCCGGATCCGGATCCATCGGATCCATGTTTTTATTATCGGGATCCGGATCCGAATATCACGGATATCCGGGGTTTAAAACCCGTGGATATCCGGATTCGAACCATTATTACATTATATAATTTTTTAATAAAAAATTAATATCATATTCATAATAAAAAGATGTTAAAAATAAATATGTAGATTTCTAATATTAAAAATTTAATTTTTTTTAAAAAAATCACAAAATACCAAATATATTAATTTTTCTTATAATTTATATTAATATATCACTAAAGTTTAGAATAAAAATAAATTTTATGTTAAATTCCAACATTAATATCTAAAAGTATTATATAGTTCATAATTCAAAAATTTTAAATGAACCTATATATTATTTAATAGAACTATTACATATTATTAAAATTTATACACTAAATTTTCTAAGTTGTGTCGGATCCGGATATCCGGAAAAGAAAATCTCATTACCTGGATCTGGAATCAGTACCCGCGGATCTATAACTTTTATCACCCGGATCCGGATCCGTACCTGCGGATCTGTAATTTTTATCACCCGGATCCGGATCCGTGTGTCCCGGATACCCAAAATGTGGACAATAGATTTTATAAAAATGGTCTACACTTCAACATCTTTAGGACAAAGATACAGAGAGATTATATTCAGGCACGAAAGTACAACGGGTCCAAGATGGTTGCAATGTTGCGGCCATGAGATCTACGCAAGAGATGGAGAAAAGGCATTAGCTTCTGAGCCAAGCCATGAAACAGATCAATCCTATACATCTCCCACGTGAATTTAAGCGCCTTGCACACCACATAATTCCCAATCTCATTCCTCGCCAGTCTTATCAAAGTGCCTACGTTGCATTCCAATAGCTCCACAACTACTGCAACCATCGACTCCTCTTCTGCCATCATAAGTTTCTCCACAACGTAACTTCCATACTTTTTAAACGAGAGCTCAACGCAGTGGCCACGGAGATTGTACACGATGTTGTACGTGCAACGCAAGTTATTTAGTTTAAGCACGTGTTGGACCACATAGTTCCCTGAATCGTCGTTGCTTAGGAAAAGAGCATTCTGTGCAACAAATTCTAGTATACTATCTCTGTAGTATCCGTCCTCTACGTCGGTTATAATGTTGTTGAGTGCGATACAGCCGTGTTTATCACACGCTATGTCAAGTGCGTGGGAAAGAATGTGCTCGTACATTGTCGTCTTATTCTCCATATCGAAAACGATCATGGCTCGTATAGCTACACGAGAAGCGTATTTGTCCGTCATGATGGGAAGGAAGCGGTGCACGATAGCGGAACAGAAGAGTGCGTCCACATCATCTGACTTCCCGAGGAGATTTTGCACACGTTTTGATCCAACATTATCTTTTATGATCGTTAAGAAGTAATCCGAATTTGAAGTCAGCCAAATCGCCATCGTCTGAAGCTTTCCTATGTTTAACTTTGAGATGATATCTTTAAAGGAGGCCACACCTTCATTGTTGGCCATGAAGTTATATAGATCTAAGTAAAAACCCTCGTCTTCAACGATGGTGGCGCGTGAGGTCATGGATACCGGAGGAGGAATAGAACCAGAGGTTCCTTCACCAGAAATAGAATAATTGAGATGATCATACATAGTGATAGTGAGAAAAGATCTATTGATGTTGAAAAAGGTTTACTTTTGTTGTTTTGGAAACGAACGAGAGATCTTTGGAGTGAGTAGCTAGTATTTATAGAACTAGGGTTATAGTTTTTCTTTCCTATTACAATTAGGATTGGGAAATAAATTGTTCCTTAACAAAAAAAAAAAAAAGAAAAGAAATAAATTGTTCTAAACAAAATAAGACTTCAAATCCCGCTAAAATTTTCTACACAAAAATCTATCTTTTTTCGTTACCATTAATAATGATTTAATTATGTAAAAATGTAATTCAAAAAAAACAATTATGTAAAAATGTAAAATAGGTAGAATTTCATAACAAATAAAAAATAATTCGAAACTAAAGATTTTATCTGCGTAAAATTGCTAACATATCGACGACAAAAAAAAATTGCTAATATATTTCAAACAATTCGACTCAATTTCCGACCCAAATAAAGGACACTCGCATTTGCGTTTTAACACATTTAAAGTCCAGTAGTTAGAATAATTTGTATGTAGAACAACAATTTTCTAAAATAATATTTGCAAGAAATAGAATATGTATGTAAGTCAACTAAAACGGTACCGTTCCTTTAACTCTTCGAAACATCAACGCGAAAGATTCGGTTTAGCTTTAACTTAACCTCCCACTCCCAGCTTTTGATTTTGTCCACGTCACCACACGCAAATAAGTGGGTCCTACATGACACGTAAGCTAGTTCTACCACGTCATCAACCCCGAAATAATATCTTCTGACCTTCTTCCACCACCTCCCCAAAAGTCCCAATCTTTCAATCTTTCTCTTCTCTAACCCTCAGTTTTCTTAACTTTTTCTCTTTCTATTCTTGTTTATATTACCAATTGAATTCTGTAGTGTCTGTAACAGCAAAAACAATAGATACTAATCAACCTTTTTTGATGATTTTGGGAACCTTTGATTTAGGTTAGGTGTTCTGAATGCTAAGCTAATCAAATTAAGAAGGGTAAAAACAATCTGTTCTTTTTAATTGTATTTTTATTCTCTGACATGGTGAGAGATTCTGGTGGTGGTGGTGAACTTCTTCATCTATGGATAAGCTTTAAGCTACAAAGGTTTGCTCTGTTTGCTTTCTCGCTTTGGCAACCTAGTGCTGTATTTCTAGTTTCTGCTTACTTTAATTCGTATATCATTAGCTTATAGCTTAATTTTGTATCTGGGTTTTGAGTAATTTCTTAGAACTTGAGTGAGTAGGAGATCTTGGATCTAAGATATGAAAGAGACTATGTTCAATGTTTTTATTTTCATCTTCTTTGGTTGCAAGTACTGTGATGATTCTCTATTGGTATGCTATTCTTCATAGCGTTTGATTTCAGTTGCAATTAGTTTCTAATTGTTCTGTGTGTCACTACGAATTTTGACTTGACATGTTTACTCTTTCTTTAGACAAAGTTTAATGATTTATCTCATTTTAATTTTGTAGTGATATGTATTTATGGAAATGTATATTTGGTTATTTTAATCGTTTCCTTTTTTCTTATTGAGTTGAGGTTGTGGTGAAGGCATTGAAATAAATTTGGCTAAAAACGAAATGTGCAAGTGTTATGTCAGTGTAGAGGGGAAGTTTCTGCAGAATTTCAAAAGTTATTTGATACTGCTTCTATTCTATCTTGTTCATGGAGGCTGGTCATGACAGTGTCATGAGAATTTAGTAATCTAAAAATGTGTTTTAATAACAACGAAACTGGTGATGAAGTGGAAACTGAGAGACAAGTGTTTGGTTCATCCGAAGATAATGAATTTCGAGTTGAAGATACTGCTGGAAATGCCAACAATTTGATACAGATTTCGCAACAACAACAACCGCTAGCTCCTATTGTAAAGTGGGAGAGGTATCTCCCGGTTAGATCACTTAAGGTTCTTCTGGTGGAAAATGATGATTCAACTCGCCATATTGTTACTGCCCTTTTGAAGAATTGCAGCTATGAAGGTTCTTTTATCGAATTGATCATCGTTATTTAGCAATCACATTTATGATTTCGACTGACTGTTGTAAAACTGGAAACTATTTATCAGTTACTGCTGCTTCAAATGTCCTTGATGCCTGGAGAATTCTAGAAGACGAGAAGAGTTGCATTGATCTCGTCTTAACAGAGGTTTTCATGCCTGTGCATTCTGGAACCGGTCTCCTGAGCAAGATTATGAGCCATAAGACACTGAAGAACATCCCCGTCATAAGTATTTTATATAAATACTCATTAAAGTTTTCCTGAGTTAGTTTCAGAATGTGATACTCAGTTTGAGTAATGCAAAATGTGATTTTTGTTTATGTAGTGATGTCATCTCATGATTCTATGGTTCTGGTCTTCAAGTGTTTGTCGAATGGTGCGGTTGATTTTCTCGTGAAACCCATTAGAAAGAACGAACTAAAGAATCTATGGCAACATGTCTGGAGAAAATGTCACAGCGTAAGAGTTCTGCTTTGATTACCTGTTTTTTTTTTTAAGTTACCATGTCATCATTTTTGCTTATGCGTTTCTTGATTTACTAGTCTAGCGGAAGTGGAAGTGAGAGTGGAATACATAACAAGAAGTCAGTGAAAACTGAAAGTACTGAAGGGTCAGAAAACGATGCCAGCCTCAGTGATGAAGATAACGGGAATGAAAATGGGAGTAATGGTTTCAGTAATGGAAATGGCGGAGGAAGTGATAACGGGAGTGGAACTCAGGTAATTTGTTTCTGTGGTAACAGAAAAGGACAATGCTTGAGGAAATATGTTTATAAATTTTTGATTTGGTTTTGCAACATAAATTAGAGTTCTTGGACCAAAAGAGCCGGTGATGATAAGAGCACCTCGCCTTCATATCGATTGCCCAATGCACCCGATATGAGCCTGGGAACCTGTGGCAACGGATGGGAACATGTTTCTAAACAGAAGGAGGTTGAAGATCAGAATGAACAAATCGGTAAGAATACAAGATGTCTTCATTACACTGATTTTGTGGAACCACTCCAGAGATTCTCTCTGTTTTTACTCTAATTCAAAACATCGACTTTAGATGATGTTGCCATAGGCACAGGATCACAGACAGGAATGCCATTGTGTAAAAATGCTGAAAAACCAGGAGATCTAGAAAAGGACGCTAATTTTTCTGTTGAAGCTTTAGGGAGAAACAGTGATGATATGCTGAATCCCTCTTCTGGTAACTCACAAGTAGAAAGCAAAACACCTTCATGTAAACCAAAAGATTTGAGATCAGCTGAGCTAACTCCAACAGAACCAAGAGAGGCTGGAGAGTACAGAAACGGCGAACAAAGTGTTTTGAGGCACTCAAATCACTCTGCATTCTCAAAGTAAGTTCTTGACCTCAAGTGTGAAACCAATGTCGAACCTGTGACTGATTGAGAGCTATATTTCTTGTGTGTGATATGCAGATACAATAACGGTGCTACTTCTGCTAATAAGGTATATTTACAATGCTTGGCGCCGCTGTCCTCGAAATTTATGCTGGTTTTCATCAAAATGCTTTATTCTTGCTTGGCCAGGCTCCGGAAGAAAATGTGGGAAGTTGTTCTCCTCATGACAGTTCAATTGCAAAACTAGTAGGTTCGAGTTCGAGCAGTGATAATCCTCTGAATCAACAGTCGAGTGGAAGCAAACAGTCGGCACAAAGAGAAGCTGCTTTGATGAAGTTTCGCCTGAAACGTAAAGAGCGGTGTTATGAGAAAAAGGTAGTCTCTAAACAAGAGTAAGCTCTTGTTACATGGCACTAAAGTTATAGCCTTTTTTGTTTGTTATAGGTTAGGTACCATAGCAGGAAGAAAGTAGCTGAGCAACGGCCTCGTGTCAAAGGTCAATTCATTCGCAAGTAAGTTCTTGTAAGGTTTTTCTCTTTAAATATACAAAAGCTTTTGCTTTCATTGTAATGTACTGACATGGAGCCATTTGCTCCTAGGAAAGATGTTTCTAAATCAGGGAGTGAGTGTCCAAGTAGCGACGAGTGACAAATTTGGTATAAAAGATCTGAAGAACCAAAAAAAAAATTCCCCAAATGCAATAAGTTTTTTTTTTTTTTTTTTTCATTTTAAATATCTTCTATAAATACTATTGCAATGGAGTTGCATTGTATATCATTCAGAAGTATTGTCTTAACTGTTATAAAATAACTAATTATATAATATTTTATATTATTTTATTGGATGGAAAGAGTGATTGAAAGTGAATAGTCTATTATTAATCTTTTTTTCACCATGGTACTAATACAAGTTAAAAGAGTAAGACCTTTATATACACATATTAGGTCGGTCTTAGTTAAGGCGGTGAAGAGTAAATATATTAAACTATTGTGAATAGATAATTACAATAATTATATCACTTCCCCTTAATTATCTATTATTAATATTGTTTTACGTTCTATCTCATTAAAAACTTATCATGAAAAAATCTAGTGGGATAAAAACTATGATAAGAAAAAAAGAGTACAACAACGTGATCTCCTTGAAATGATGAATAAATTTCAGAATTGACGCATTATGATGCTATGAACATGTTTTTTGGAAGTTGTAGTGGGATGCGCTTTCGTAAATAGATTAGTTGCATTATCCGTTGAACGAACATACTGAATGTCCACTTCTTGATTCTTCTCGAGTTTTTGTGTGTAGGAAAAAAATCTTGGGGGAATATGCTTCGTTCGATCGCTCTTGATATAACCTTCTTTGAGTTGAGCGACACATGCTGCGTTGTCTTCGAACAATTTTGTTGGTTCCTTCTTTATGATTATTCCACTTGCTTCTTGTATATGATGAGTTATTGATCTGAGCCACACGCATTCCCTACATGCTTCATGAAGATCAATTATCTCTGCATGATTTGAAGAAGTTGTGACTAGTGTCTGTTTTTGAGATCGCCAAGAAATTGCGGTTCCTCCAACCATAAAAACATATCTGGTTTGCGATCTGGGTTTATGCGGATCTGATAAATAACCTGCATCTGCAAAACCAACTAAACTAACACTAGATTTTCTGTTACAAAATAATCCCAAATCAATTGTTCCCTGAAGATAACAAAATATATGTTTGATTTCATTCCAATGTCTGCGCGTAGGTGACGAACTGTATCTTGCAAGCAGATTTGTAGCAAAAGCTATATCTGGTCTAGTGCAATTCGCAAGATACATGAGTCCACCAATAACACTCATATAAGGTACTTTAGGACCTAATACTTCTTTGTTATATTCACAAGGTCAGAATGGATCTTTATCGATATTAAGAGATCTATTGACTATTGGAGTACTTAAAGGAGTCGCTTTATCCATGTAAAAGTGTTTTAAGATTCTTTTCGTATAATTAGATTGATGTACGAAAATTCCATTCCGAAGATGCTCGATCTGGAGCCCAAGACAAAATTTTGTCTGTCCAAAATCTTTCATTTCGAACTCTTCTTTCATATGAGTTCTTGCATCATCAATCTCCTTTTGAGTTCCAATTATGTTCAGGTCATCAACATATACCGCTATTATCACAAATCCGGATAAAGATTTCTTAATAAATACACAAGGGCATATTGTATCGTTGGTATATCCTTTACTCAACAAATATTCACTTAAACGATTATATCACATGTGTCCGGATTGTTTTAATCCGTATAGTGATCGCTATAATTTGACTGAACATACTGCTTTAGATTTTGAACTTAATGCTTCAGGCATCTTTAATCCTTCTAGGATTTTCATGTATATATCATTATCCAGTGTGGGAGTTTAATTCAGTTTAGAACACCCAACAGGAATTACATGTTCAGGTGTTATGACAAAAGGTCCAAAGACTTTTCTTTTATTAAGGGAGTTTAATTCAGTTTTTATGGCCATTTCCATTTATCCCAATCAGATCTTTTCTGGCATTCCAGTATGGACCTTGGATCTCGATCATCACTTTCATCATCAATTTCTTTTGATACAGAGAATGAGAAAATTCCATCATCATCATATTCTATTTCATTTCTAACCCAAATTTTCCCGTTTTGGGCATAATTGGTGGAAATTTCATGATTTTCGTTATTTTTGTCTTCAAGACTTTTCTCTATATTTGGTTCTTCTGGACCATTTTTATTTTCTGTATTTAGTTCTTCTGGACCATTTTTATTTTCCTTTCCCAATTTCTTTTTCTTCCGAGAATTTTTATCTTTAGATCCCATTGGTCTCTCTCTCTTCAATTGAGCCTTGGGTTCATTAGTTATGTTACCATCATTTTGTTCTTCCGGAACATTAACTCTTGATGGAACATTTGCAGCGGGTATATATGATTTTGTCACTTTTCTTGTATCAGTGAATGCATCTGGTATTTGATTTGCCATATTTTGTAAATGCACAATTTTCTGAACTTCCAGTTCTCGTTGATTTGTAGGAGGATCAAGATACAACAACGATGGTGTGCACCATATAATATCTTTTGGAACATTTTTAGTTCCTCCCCCTAACTCTGGAAATTCATCTTCATTAAAATGGCAATCAGAAAATCGCGCCGTAAACATATCACTTGTTTTTGGTTCTAGATACTGAATTATACTTGGTGATGTATACCCGATATATATTCCCAATCTCTTTTGTTGTCCCATTTTTGTACGTTGTGGTGGTGTTATAGGCACATATACTGCACAACCAAAAACACGGAGGTGGGATATATTTGGCTTCTGGCCAGATGTTAATTCTAATGGAGAGTATTTATGATACGTACTTGGCCGTATCTAAATTAATTGTGCAACATGCAAAATTGCATGTCCCCATATTGAAATTGAGAGTTTTGTTCTCATTATTAACGGTCTAACTATAAGGTGCAACCGTTTAATCAAAGACTCAGCCATGCCATTTTGTGTATGAACGTGTGGGACTGAACATTCAACATCAATTCTCAATAACATACAATAGTCATTAAATGCTTGTGAAGTGAATTCACCATCATTATCAAGCCTTACTTTCTTTATCTTATAATCAGGAATTTATGCTCTTAACCTGATTATTTGGGCAATGAATTTTGCGAAAGCCATATTTCGTGTGCTTAATAAACACACATGTGACCATCTACTAGATATGTCAATTAATACCATAAAATATTTGAATGGCCTGCATTGTGGGTGGATAGGCCCACATATATCACCATGTATTCTTTCCAAGAATACTGGAGATTCATTCCCAATTTTGGTTGATGATGGCCGAATTATTAGTTTTCCAAGAGAACAAGCAGTAGATGGAAATTCTCTCGCTTGAAAATCTTTTGGTTTTTCACTGAATGGCCATTTGAATTTTCCATAATTCTTCTCATCATGACTGAACCTGGGTGCCCTAAACGTTCATGCCAGATTTTGAACGTACATGTAAACTTCAGGTTTACTGTAACATATGATTCAGTCACATTTATTTTTATGGAATATATTCTAGAAGATAAAGCTGGCAGTTTTTCCAATATATATTTCTTTTCTGAATTTACTGATTTAATGCAAAGATATGCAATGCCATTTTTATTCATGGTTTCTATATGATATCCATTTCTGCGGATATCTTTGAAACTTAAAATTTTTATATAAGATTTAATGGAATATAATGCATTATTTATCTCAAATTTTGTTCCCCTTGGCATTGAAAAAAAGCTCTTCAAGAGCCTATAATAATTTTTGCATTACCCGATATAGTATTCGCACTTCCGGCGGAATTATTCATTTTAAGGGATGAAAAATATTTTCTATCCTTTAATATTGTGTGCATTGTAGCACTGTCTGTCAGACATATATCTTCATCCATGTTTTCAAATTTCGCCATTTTCTGATTTGCAAGCATTTATGAAAATACATTAATACTACAAAACAAAGATAAAAACTATTTACAAACAAGAAAGAAAATACAATAATATACAATCATGTCATAATATCTTCTTCAGGAAGATTATCTTCTTCATGAAGTTTTATTTATTCCTCATTTTCGCTGAAATCTACAGAATCAACAGCGAAATCAGCTACATCGAGATAATTATCAGTATCCATACCATCAGATGAGAGTTCAACTTCATTTTCATTAGAAGGCCCGACTTCATTGTCAAAAGATGGTCCGGCTTCATTGTCAAAATATGGTCCGGCACCATATAGGAAGTTGGTTTCCTTTTCATTTTCTTTGTTCTTTTGCGATTCTTGATAAAGCTTGACAAAAAGGTTCGGCGTACGACAAGTACGCGACCAGTGACCTTTCAAGCCGCATCTATAGCAACGATTTTCATGTTGCTTATTTTCAACTTCCTTACCTTTTGACTTTTGATTATTTCTTTAATAATTATTAGGACGAGCCTTTCTTATTTGTCCGCGTCCATTTCCATGACCATATCCTCCTCTTCCACGACATCGGTAGTTATTCCGACCGTGTCCGCGTCCATTATAATTGTTATAATTTGTGGATGCAACATTCGCTT
Organism: Lepidium africanum; assembly: GCA_900406405.1. Lineage (NCBI taxonomy): Eukaryota > Viridiplantae > Streptophyta > Magnoliopsida > Brassicales > Brassicaceae > Lepidium > Lepidium africanum. The sequence goes on along the minus strand of OVAX01002612.1, from coordinate 309 downwards.
CTGGGAATGATGCAAATCGAGTTGCACGAGATCGATGGTTTAACATTACCAGCTCATTATTCTGCTCTGCCACGAGGAGAACTTGCATTAAGTCTGAATACTTCTAGTATTCATTTGCCCGGTACTGCTGTTGCAGAATCACATTTCCAGGATGAAATGTCTGGAGAGTTTTCTCTATCATGTCATAGTGAGTGATCTTTTCTCCACATAATGTTATCTTGGAGGTGATTCCAAATGGTGAAGAATTGTATTCGCTTACGCTCTTATAATCCTGGAACCGGAGGTTCAACCACTCATGTTTTGCTTTTG
>OVAX01002611.1:0-27703 GCA_900406405.1 Lepidium africanum | reverse complement strand
TTCTTTCATTGTCTTTTCATATAAACATTTTATGTTTTAGAATTTAAAACCATAAGTTTCGATAATAACTTTTTAATTTAAAAATTAAATTGTTTTCTTCAAATTTTAAATTTTATTTAAAACAAAATTTAATTCAAATATATTTAAGAAAAAAAAATTAAATAGTAGTGATTTGAGACTGATCTGCGACTGATTTTTGTGTCTGATCTGCAACTAACAATATGCGACTGATTTGCAACTGAATTTTGTGACTGATCTGAGACTGATTTTTGTGACTGATCTGGGACTGATATTTGTGACTGATATGCGACTGATTTTTGTGACTCATCTGCGACTGATTTTTGTGACTGATTTGCGACTGATTTTAACGACTGATAAATCGGTCTCAGATTAGTCGCTAATTGCGACTGATTGTATAGTCACAAAATCAGTCGCCATTCGCGACTGATTATTTTGGTCTCAAATTAGTCGCAAATTAGCGACTGATTTGCGACTCCATAAATTAGCGACTAAGGTTTTGCGACTGATTTGATCAGTCGCAAATCAGTCCCAGATTTCAAAAATAGGACTGATTTGCGATTGATTGTGCAGTCTCAAACGACAAGTTTTCTTGTAGTGAATCTTACAATTTTCACCCTAATTTTGTAGCAATATAATATTGGATTGCTTTCTCTTATGAAAATAAATTGAGTAGGTAAGTTCTTTGCGGTTAACATGAAAAAAATAAAAAATAAACAAAGGACACTCTAAAAAAAATTGAATGAATGTATTTGGTAAATGAAAAATTTAAAGGTATTTTAAGAAATGCCTTTTTTGTATTAGCACTTAGAATATATATAAATACACATTATATTATTATGTGAGGATATAAATGTAAGGAAACCGTAAATAAATTAATATTTCTTATTTTATGTGTATTCTAAATTATTTTTATTTAATTAAATACAAAAAAGTCTTATAATTTAAAATATAAATGAATTCATTCAAAAAAGATGAAATGAAAATTCAATTATTTTCAAACACAAAATCTAGTATATAAAAATTAAAATACACATATCTAATATAAATTACCAGAATATAGGTTTTTATGATAAAATAATTGTTTTGCTCTTGATAGTAGTACGATATTATTTTGAATTAGTTTTATATTATTTAATTTACATATTATATAGGAACAAATAAATCCAAGTTAGAGGAGAGAATGATTTCAGTTGGCTTACTTTTTGTTTAATTTAGTTTAAAATGATTTGAGTTGTCCAATATTTAAAAATTTATAAACTAAATAGTCTTATACTCAAAATTTAAGAATTTTTGTTTTTAAATATATATATATATATATATATATATCATCAACAAACTAATAATAATATGTAGATAATCAGTCAAAGATTTCTTGTCAAAAGATAATAATAATCACTTAAAAAATATTATCAAATCTAATCAAGAGATAAAAATTATTTTTATTATTATAAAATGTACGAATCTGTTAACGTTATGGTTTTATTATATACAGACATTTGAAATCTTTTTAATCATTATAAAAATATTCAAACAAATAAATTATTAGTAATATATATCAAACCAATGAAAATCAAATCTTAATTGGTTAAAGATTCATTTTTAAACCAACAAAAATCAAATCTTAATTAGTTAAATTTTTCTTTTTTAACAAACGAAATTCAAATCTTAATTGGTTAGAAACTCATTTTAAACCAACAAAAATCAAATTTTAATTGGTTAAAGTTTCCTTTTTAATTGGATGTTTTTATTGAAATCGAATTAAAACAAATAATTAGTTTTTTTTTTGTAAATAATCTTATCTAAACTAAAAAACAAACTAATTAGTTAAAACAAATCGACCAATCAAAACAAATCAAATGATTTAAAATCTCTTTTAAATTATTACAAAGATACAAAAAAATCTTGTTGCTACAGTTTTATTATAATAAAAAGTAATTGATTTCTCGTGCTATGCACTGGTTATGTTTTTGTAAAAATATATTCTGCATTTGTAGCTATTTTTATTTATTTATAATATTTATATGTGATATTTAGTTATTTTTGTTTACTTCATAGTTTGATTTTTATATATAGATTTATTATTATTATTATACATATTTGATATATCTAAAATTTGTTTATAATGATGATCGGTGTTGTACACAAAAATATATTTAACGATCTCTGTTGATTTAAGTTGTGATTCATTACAATTTTCACATATAAACTTTTTGATTCGTGTTATTTAGGTTTTTCACCTATATTCACATACATTTTTAGACTCATATTTATTTAAGTTTTTATTCCTGTGTTTGTTTATGGTTTTAAACCCTATTCATTTATGTTTGTAGATCCATGTCCATTTAGATATTTAAACATGTGTTCATTTAGGTAAATATAGGTCATGTGTTCATTTAAGCATTTAAACTTGTATTTAAAAATTATTGTAATATTAATTTTTAATATATTTATAAAAAAATATCCTAATGCCTTTCAAATTTAATGTTTGTAACATTTAAATTTTTATGTTCTTTGAATTTCATCATTAATAATTTTGTGTATACTAAATATGAAGTTATATCAATTAAATTTATATAATATAACCAATTGTATAAGTGTTTAAATCTTTTTTAAATACATAATATTATATGATAATATAAAAATAAAAATTTTGTATATAAATTATTATTTACTATTTTATGTATATTATAATTTATTGTCTATTAAATTAAATACAAAAAACTGTTTTATAATTTTAAATATAAATGAATTCATCTGAAAAAGATAAATTATTATGTCTGGCTTGCTATTTGTCTATTTGTGTATCGTATTTACAAACATAATAATTTCCTTATTCTTATTGGATTTGATATTTTTATAACTATATCTCCTAAATTTAAGGAATTCTAAACGATGAGTTTTCTTTATTCTAATGGATTTTATTTATCCTAAACAATTGAAATAACCATCAGACCTATTAAAAATGTTTTATCAAAACCAAATTAATTGAAATTATAATAAATGGATAAGTTAATTAGTTAAAATAAATTGACCAATAAAAAAATCAAGGAATTTAAAATCTTTATTATATTATTACAAAGATATGAAAAATCTTATTGCTATAGTTTTATTATAATAAAGATGTTTTATCAAAACCAAATTAATTGAAATTATAATAAATGGATAAGTTAATTAGTTAAAATAAATTGACCAATAAAAAAATCAAGGAATTTAAAATCTTTATTATATTATTACAAAGATATGAAAAATCTTATTGCTATAGTTTTATTATAATAAAGATGTTTTATCAAAACCAAATTAATTGAAATTATAATAAATGGATAAGTTAATTAGTTAAAATAAATTGACCAATAAAAAAATCAAGGAATTTAAAATCTTTATTATATTATTACAAAGATATGAAAAATCTTATTGCTATAGTTTTATTATAATAAAGATGTTTTATCAAAACCAAATTAATTGAAATTATAATAAATGGATAAGTTAATTAGTTAAAATAAATTGACCAATAAAAAAATCAAGGAATTTAAAATTTTTATTATATTATTACAAAGATATGAAAAATCTTATTGTTACGGTTTTATTATAATAAAGATTTTAAACAAATTTTATTATATTTAAATTAAAATAAATAATAATATTATGTGGATAAATATAATAATAATAAAATCATATCACATCTTATGAAGAAATAAAAAAATTATTTTCATTATTATAAAAGATACAGAAAATCTTAACAGTATGATTCTATTATATATGGAATTACCTTAGAATCACAAAAAACTCTATTAATGGTTTAACCAAATTCTTTAATATATACCTTCCAGAGCTTTGAAATTTTAACTTTAATTATCCAGATTTTTTTACATGGTTTCAACGAAGAAATTTCAGAGTAAAACATAATTAAGATAATAAAAAGTCAAGAGAAAAAGAGACTTAAAATCATTGAGAAAAAAAAGTTAAAATTATTTGTATTGTGATAATGGTCCTCGAATACAGTTAAATAGATCTCATTTAATATTTTTCTAGTAGGATTAGAATATATATTTTTAATAGATGTTTATTGGAAATATTTATTGTATAATATACCTTAAATATAAGGTATTGGTTAAGATAATTTATTTATTTATTGTGTCCACGTTCTAAAATAATTGTAAACAAAAAAATTTTCACATAATAAAATAGGTAAAAATAAAAACTAATAAGATTATTGGTCCGTGAAAATACTAATGAAATATGATTAGTTACAAACAAATAATATTACAAACGGAAATATTGTTTAAGATAATTACAAGCGAATAGTATTATTAAAACAGGAAAATAATTACAAACAAATAAGATGACAAATTAAATGACTAATATTTAAGTCTATGATTGCTTTGAGAAATTAGTTTGTTAGATTACAAATAAATATATGTTTTAGTTAAAAAAATTAATAATATTATGTAGATAATAATAAATATTTTAGTCAATCTTATCAAATCTATCTGGAGATAAAAAATTATTTTTTATTATTATAAAAGATAGGAAAATCTTACGGTTTGTATTATATATCGAAATAGAGATTGTGGTAACTGAAATTTAAACAAATTATTAGGTAAAAAAACTCTTATCTAAATAAAGAGACAAAATTAATTAGTTAAAATAAATCGACCAATCAAAATAAATCAAGCGATTTAAAATTTCTATTATATTACTACAAAGATATAGAAAATTTTATTGCTACAGTTTTATTATAATAGAGATTTAGTTAATCATTGAATTAAGGGTACTTTTCAAATATAACCCTTACTTACAAACTATTACAAAATTACCCCTACACAGTTTCTAAATTTCAACCCTATACTTCTAGCTAAATTGAAAAAAACAATATTGTCCATGCAACTTTTTTGAAAAAACCCTAAATTTTCCTAAAACCTCTCTCTCACAGCCAAAAAAACCTATCTCGTTCATATCTGATTTGCTTTGTTTATCTCCTTCTCTGATTTCACGATTCTTCAATTCTCAGATCGTAGATCTGAGAATTGTTTATGCGATCCAAGTTTATGAAGTTTGTCTTCAAAAGTGTAAGTTTTGAGTTTCTCATATCTTTGTCTTTTGTTAGATTTTAGATATGGTTTCAATAAATTCAATAGGAATTGCTTTAATTGATCTGCCAATTCGTTTCTTCGTTCTGCTCTCGAGTATTTGTTATCAACAAAATGTGATTCTTCTTGATAGCAAGATCTTCGTAGATTTGATGTGTGATTCCGCTTGGTTTGAATCACATGTTGGGTATTGCTATAATGATCTTCAAAGACTGTTTTTGAATCCTTTTGATTTGAAACTTATTGTAGGTGTGCGAGGAATATATTCTCATTCCAGTGGAATAAGGTAAAAGCTTGGATTCTATCAATAAGTTTGACTAATCATAGGTGTCAAGTGTATTGACTCTGATGCATTACCACTATGTTACTAATCATAGGTGTTAATCATGTTACATGCTTTCCCTGTTCTGTAAGACCGCTTAAGCTTGTCACTAATTTTGAATAATGTATCTGAGAGCATATATACTTAGATTGAGATTGTGAATATAGCTGTTAAAGTATCTATGAAAAAAGGTAGTCTCGTCACAAATAGTTTGTGATTTAATTTGATATGTTAGTTTATGCTAGATACAAAAACTCTATATGTGTTTTCCTCAGGTGTTGTTTCGTATAGCTTTGCTCACATAGGTTAGTTTATGCTAAATACAAAAAGTCAACATTAACTTGACTTCTTCCCTACACAAATCTTGGTTTTGCTAACTTTGCTTGTCTTGGCCAATTATATCCAAGGGAACATACATTTCTTGTTTTGGTGAACTGTGAGTTTTTCGTTCATAGAGGACAGAGAGACAATGTGTTGGGTCAGGTCCCTTTGTAGGTCAGTTTCGGGAGTTTCAATTTTCATGATTAGCTCCTTTATTTATATTTTTGTGTTGTGTAAAAGCTTGGCAGCTCCAACTCTGCATGATGCTGTTTTGGAAACTTAGGCAATGGTTATGTTTTTCTTGACTGATGATATTTAGGCGACTGAAACAAGAACCTAGTAAATTGCTAGCAAGCTCTACAGTGATACGTTTGTGACATACGTTTGTGATAAGTTCTTAGATAGAGCTGGGTAATCTAGACTTGCTGAGACTTAGATTTATTGTAAATCAATCGTTTCTTGTCTGATTTCCAAAGTATTTTTTGTAGGTTAATAGCCTGAGGCATGAATTGCAGTTGCTGGCGTCAAATAGACATGTCACTACTGTTACAACAGCAGGATCAGATCCTTTTATTACTGAAGTTTTGTATTCCTCTTCTAGATTAGAAATGACAAAATTGGTTTGATATCGAACTTGGAGGTGGCTATGGTGGAGACTGGAGGTAGTGGACGCTACGGTGGAGCTAGTGATAGTGGTGACTATTAAACAGGAATCAGTTCTGTTAGTTGGTTTCTTCAATTGAATATTGTTTTAGAACAAAAAATCTCATTACTCATCTTTTGTTTATAAAAATCTGGTTGATTATTTATAACTATACGTTTATGTCTTTTCCAATTATTATGTTTTTATAAGATCTTATGTGGTTTAGTACACAGACTTATTAAACCATATGATTTATAAGTTGGTTTAAAATTTTGATTTTTAAAAAATTTTGTTTGGTTTTATAAACAAACTTATAAAACCATATAAAATCTTAAAAGGTCACGAATATAAAACATTATACAATCAAATGAATCCTAAAATTATTTTACAAGATATAAATTCAAGTGAAATTAGGATTGTAATTTCTTTTAAACGAAATATATATTGTGTATTGAACCCTTCAATGTTGAGTACAATTTTTATAGTGTTTCTTATAACAATTTATAAATAAGTTGGAAATTTTCAGAAAATTAAACTCTACCCCTTCTTAATTAAGGGAGCCTAGTAATTTTCTCACAAATTAAATATAACTTTCGTATTAAACCCCTGAATGTTAAGTATTTTATTTGACTTAATATTTTTTATTTGATTTTATGCAGTTTTATAATATAACTTATAAATTTTTATAAACAAACGAGCGAGACTAATTTCATAACACTAAACCCTACTCTCCTTTTACTCGAGGGAACCCAAGAGAAAGCTAAACTTTTATTTTCGTAAACTTAATATAGTTTTTATATTAAACCTCTCAATGTTGAGTATTTTTTGATTAAGTATTTTAATAAGGTACTATATATAAATCATTATAAACAAATTAGTGAGACTAATTTCATAAAACTAAACCTTACCCCTCTTCTTGATTGAGGTCTTCCCAAGTGTTTTTAAACTTAATTTCTTATAAATTAAATATAGTTTTCGTATTAAAATTATATTATATTCCCCTTTTAATAGAGAACATATGGGTTAGTGGTAGTGTTAACTTTACAAATCCTCAGGTACTAGGATTTGATCCCTCCCTGCTACAAGTGGAAGAAAAAAAATGGATTTTAGAGATATAGGCTTTGGGTATAAATCGGTGTTTTCGATCCAATTATTGACAAAAAAAACCAGAGGAAACTCTAGAGAAATTTAAATTTAATTTCTCATAAACCAAAGATAGTTTTCATATAAAACTAATGAATGTTAAGAATTTTCTTTATTTAAGTATTTTCGTTGGTTATATACAAATTTATAAGATACCCTATAAACCTTAATAAACAAACTGGCCACCTATTTATTAAAAGTAAACCCTACTTCTCCCTTAATTGCTGAGCCCAAAGGAAATTTAAACTTAATTTCTCATAAACCAAAACATATAAAACTATTGAAAGTTGAGATTTTCCTTAGTTTAAGTTTTTTTTTTTTTTTGGTTTTATACAGTTTTATAAAGTATCTTATAAACCTTAATAGAGGGAACTAAGAGAAATTAAACTCAATATATTTTCATTTGGTTTTATACAGTTTTATAAGGTATCTTATAAACTTTAATAAACAAAGTAGTCGACCTATTTGTTAAAACTAAACTCTACCACCTACTTAACACAGGGAACCCAAGAGAATCAAAATTAATTTTTCATAAACTGAATGTAGTTTTTGTATAAAATCACTGAATGTTGAAAAATATTGTTTTAGTATTTTCGTTTGGTTTTATACAGATTTATAATGTATCTTATAAACATTAATAAAGAAACTAGTCGACCTATTTGTTAAAACTAAACCTTACCCCTTCATAACAGAGACAACCAAAGGGAATTAAACTTAATTTTTCATAAACTAAAGATATTTTCGTATAAAATCACTGAATTTTAAAAAAAATTCTTTGTTAAAGTATATTGTTTGGTTTTCTACAGTTTTATAAGGTATCTTATGAACCTAATAAACAAACTAGTCGACATTTTTATTAAAACTAAACCCTAAATAAAGGAAAACCAAAGAAATTTAAACTTAATTTTTCATAACTTAAAGATAGTTTTCGACTTTTGTATGAAGAGAATTTTTTTTGTTAAAGTATATTTGTTTTGTTTTATGTACAATTTTATAAGCTATCTTATAGACCTTAATAAAGAAACATGTCGACATATTTATTATAACTAAACCATACTCCCTTCTTAACACAGGGAACCCAAGAGAATTGAACTTAATTTTTCATAAACTAAATGTACTTTTCGTATAAAATCACTGAATGTTGAAAACATACTTTGTTTAAGTGTTTTCGTTTAGTTTTATACAGTTTTATATGGTATCTTATAAATCTTAATAAATAAATAAGTCAACATATTTATTAAAACTAAACCCTACTCCCATTCTTAATAGAGGGAACCCTAGTGAATCAAACTTATATTTTCATAAGCTAAAGATATTTTCGTTTGGTTTTATATAGTTTTATAAGGTATCTTATAAACCTAAATAAACAAACTAGATTTTGAAAAGGGTATATCTGAAAGGGTAGTTTTGAAATTGTCCCAAATAGAAAAATTATATCGACTGGTTTTATATAATTTTATAAGTTATCTCATAAACCTTAATAAACAAACTAGTCTACTGACTTATTAAAACTAAACCATACTCTTTTCTTAAAAAAGGGAAACCAATGACATTTAAACTTAATTTTTCATAAACTAAAGACAGCTTTCGTATAAAAGCACTAAATGTTGAGAACTCTCTTTGTTCCTCTATTTTCATTTGGTTTTATATAGTTTTATACCATTACAAGAAATTAGGTGTGTTATGTCATTTATTTTAATTGTTTGCATCAGTTTTTAATTGACACAACCGCTATTTACATCACTTACATAAATAACTCTGAAAGTGGTGATGCAAATAGTTAGTGTCAATTCAAACACCTGATGCAACTATTTTCATCATTTACTAACAAATGATACTAGTTTGTATCACATATAAAAATGATACTAAAATTTGTATCACTTACTATAAATGATGAAAACAATTGTGTCAATTACTAAAAATGATGTTAATATTGACATCTTTTACGGTAATTGATGTTAACTTTATGTCACTTATAAAAAATGATGTAAAAATTTGTATCGGTTATTATAAATGATGATAATATTTACATTATTTACGGTAGCAATTGATGCTAACTTTGTGTCACTTGTAAAGAATGAAGTAAAAATTTGTATTAGTTATTATAAATGATGATAATATTTACATCATTTACGGTAATTGATGTTAACTTTATTTCATTTTTAAAAATGAAATAAAAATTTGTATCACTTTTCAAAAATAATGATAATATTTACATCATTTGTGGTAATTGATGTACATATTTATATCGGTTAATATAAATGATGTTGATATTAGTTTCACTTAATAATAATTGATGTTAAATATTTATATCAATATTTTTAACTGATAAAAAAATTATATTAATTATAAATAAATAGTATTGAAATTATATTACGTATAATATCTGATATTTTTGTTTTCACCTTTTAATTTAATTATATTATAATGTAATATATTCAATTATAACAAACTTTATCATTATCAAATTTGTATCCAACAAATAAATCTTGGTATAAACTAAAAATATATAAAATTTACTAATGTAAAAAGAAAAAATAATTTTGTTTAAAATTAAAAAAAAATGTTACGTATGGAAAGTAAATCAGGAAGTAAAACTAATAATATTCTACTAAAAACACTAGAAGCCGAACAAAATAAAAGATACCATAAATAAGTAGAATCTTATACTAATATAGAATAGAAATAAATCAATCATCCAACACCATTAATCTCTATGATTCAATAACATCATCTTCTTCATCCTGAAAAAGAATATGTATTACAAAATAAAAATCGAGTATGATTTATACATGAAAATAGTTATTTATATTAAAAATAAAACTAATAATAATATTTACCTGAGAATTTGAAGAGTCGAGTAAATTCATATAAGCTGTCTATTCAGAGGCCTAAAATATTTAAATATGATCATAATATATATTAGTGCCATATAATATAAATAAATAAATAACAAAGTATTACCTGATTGTCAACTTTTTAACTTGACTCTCTAATGTTTTTATCCTTGTCTTTGTTTGAACATCTTCATCATTCTCAGTTCTTGTAGTAGAAAAGCGTTTGAGTAACTTCGAGGGTGTGGGTCCACGACCAACACAACATATTCTTTCTGGACGTTCTGGACCAAACACTTAAGAATATTCATCATCCAAACTAGCTATGACATTGTTTGAAACTTGCCTTGATGGATTTTGGGTCAACAAAGCTTTCAACTCATCCTAATAAATATATTTAATAGATTAAAATAGAAGATTTAATTGTAAATGCCAAATAAAATATTTTCATCAAACTAACAATACAAAATATATATTCTCCAAAAGTAATTGAAAATAATATCATAAAATAAACTAACCCCACGTCTTTTAACTTCATCAGATGCATAATTTCCATTAGATTTCTTACAATTTTAGATGAAGAACTCTGTTCGGCATGGTACATTTCCAATCGCATTAGTCTTTAGCATATGTAAAATTGTTAAGCAATATTAGTTTTTGTATATAATAATCAACATATATTTCAACCAAAAATATAACCAACTTAATTTTACATGTAAAAAAGATAAATCAAAATATAATTGACAAAAAAAAATGATAAGTCAAAATAAAGAAGATAATGATAAATAAATATAAAGGGATAATGACGACAAGAAAAAAAAGGAATAATGATAAGTTAGTTTACTTTAGATAATAAGATAAGTCTAAAGTAATTTAAAACATGTTAGTTAAGTATTCGTATAATAATATTTCACTTTACATAATGATGAATAATTTGTAAGTCAAACGTATAATAAAAATTCTCTAAATAAGTTAGTTCACTTTAGATAGAAAGACAATGATTAGTCAAAACAAATTCCTATGATTAAACAAATACTATGATCAAAATAAATATATAGCATGTGCTACTAACAAAATTTTTAGAAAAAAATACTTACAATTTCACGTATTTTTCTTGCAAAAGATTTTCGTCCATATAAATGAGGTATGGTATGATAGCTTCGGCTTTGAATATTTCGATTCTAGAATAATAATAAATATTATCATTATTTAACTTGATATTTAAATATTAAAATATTAAAATAATGTTTTATACCTTCCATTTATCGGTAAACCTCGTATAAACAAAATCCTGCCATTGATCATCGGGAACATTTGTCGGACGATTCTGTATCGTTTCATCTCGATTATTTTTTTTGTATTGCCTCCAAAGACGCAATTTCACATCTTTGCATCTGTTTCCCAATGCACCCATCACATAATTCTTTTTTTCTTCGGAATCATTAAACCAAAACTTGGTCTACAAAAATTAATATAATATTGTGATTAATTGTAAAATTTCTAATTAAAACTTTATTAAAATTGACAAAAAAGTGTCTTCTACTTGAATTACTTCCCATGCTTTTCTTTATGTAAAGAGGAAACATTCTCCAATTAGTATAGTTAATGGGTAACAAGTTAACATCATTACTCAGCTGATCTAACCATGATTCAAGTAAACCTCTAGAGTCTTCGTTATGTTAACCACTATTTTTATCAAAATTTACTATAACTTTTTGATTTCTTAGTTTCCAAACATCTCTAGTTATCATCATTTGTTCTTCTATGTTTCCATCATCATCATCTGGTTAATAACAAAAATATGTTTGACACAAGAAAATAATCTCTACTAACTAATAAACTTATATTCGATAACAAAAAAAAACTTTAGAAAAATTATTAATTAAAAAAGTAAGAAATTTTACGTTACCTATTAATTGAATTTTCTATTTGAAACTTTTACATTCTTGTACAAGTTTAGGAGGAGAATTATAAGATTTCTCCAAATACAACAAATTATCTGGTAATTGTGTATCTTCTGTAAACTCCATCTTCTAACTAAGAAATAAATATCCATAAACAGACCAAATAAACAAATTTGGAATCAATTCAAAATAATATAACATAAACAATAATGAAAAAATATATTTATCATAAAAGACTTTGACGACGTACACCTTGAAGTAAACACACAAACCTACGTCTTTGACTATAAAGATATGCGATACGTCTTTGACTACAATGATATACGATCAAAATTATAACAAAGGCCAACGTCTTTGACTACAAAGACATGCGATCAAAATTATAACAAAGGCCTACGTCTTTGACTACAAAAATATGCGATCAAACTTATAACAAAAGGTATGCGATCAAACTTATAACAAAATCAATTTCTAATTAACAAAATATGGAAATAAAAAGAAGTAATATAATTGAGAAACAAAGGATGAAAAGTCAAAGAGGACAAACGGAAAAACTAATTCATAATTAAAAACATCTGGATTAATCAATATAACATCAACGAACAGTATAATTCATTCAATCAGCTTTTCAAAGAATACTAATAACCTAGTGATTTGTTGAATCAAATTATAATCAATAAACAATAACATATCGACGGTTACCTTAATAGAAAAAGTCAGGATTTGCATAGAATACTAGGGTTTTGTGGAGATAAGTTGTGAAGAAATAGGTGTTTATCTTATTGTATTAAGATATTATATATATAGGCAGGGTATGGGATATAAAAGTAAAAATTGATTAATATCTATACAGTATTTGTAACCAGATCAATTTATCAACGTTATTTTAATTTTAATTTTCTGAACAAAATAATTTATATTTTAAGATAAATTTAACGATTTATTTTATTTTGTTTTACAATATTAATTAATTATTTTATTAGGTTTTGAATCAACTTTAGATAATTTTAATTAGTTGACATTATAGGATCCTATTGGAAGAAAGGTAAACTATATTTCAATCAGAATCTAGCTTGAAATTGATAATTAGTTGATAATTTTCCATTTTGCTATCAGAGTCAACATGTTCACTCTTTATATACTCCAATCCAAATTGCTTCCTTGGCATTATTCCAGCGATGAATTGAAGAGACTACTTATCGTGTAGAGAAGTTCAAAGTGAAACCACTAAATCCTTAAATTAGAAAACTAGTGAAATAGGAAATTTACAGATAAGCAAGCTTTTGGTTTCGACAAACTATTTAGGAAAATACAGCGAAACTTAGTCTTTCCGAGAAAATAAAAATGGATACAAATTTGTAGAACTAAACCAACCTAGCTCGAAATTAACTTCTGCACTAGAAACCTAGCTCGAAATCAAACTTCGATTTGGTACTAATTTAGAATCAATCTATCGATTGAGATAAGAGAAATATCTTAACCTAGCTTCAGCTTCGTCAAACTTTACACCAATCAATCATGCACGAACTCAAAACCAGGACAAAATCAACCTCAAATAATATTCAACGAGCCGATTGGAGAAGATAAACTCGCCTATCTCCAAAGAAGATAAACTCGCCTATCTGCGAAGAAGATAAACTCGCCTATCTCCACAGGCTCCACTGAAAAACCAGATAAGTCCAAGATCAAACCAGAGTATGAAAGATCTAATTAAGCAAGGGAACAGAGTAGTTGTCTAATCCCGTGGATCCTATGGGCAATGTGGACATCACGGAACAACCTATGCTTCAACAATATAACAATCTCAGCTCAAGAGACCATCACAAGAGCAATCACAAACGCCAGAGAATGGCACGAAGCTCAACAAGCTTTACCAAACCAAGAAAGACTCAAGGTAACCCAAGGAACAACTTGCAATTTCCCAGTCAGAGTGCAAATCAATACCGATGCAGCTTGGGACAAAGACAAGGAAGAGGCGGGCTTAGCTTGTACCTTCTACGATCTAGCCTCAGACTGGAGATCCAACCGAACAAGACGTGAGAGTGACGTAGCATCCCCTTTGATTACAGAAGGAATGGCGATTAAACTAGCTTGAGAAGCAGCAATAGTAGAAGGATTTGACAATATCAAGCTTCAATCGGACTCACAACTGCTAATTAACTCGATCAACAATAAAGATCCCCCGAAGGAAGTGTTTGAAATTTATGAAGATATTGTGAGATCAGCTTCACATTTCTCTGCGTGTGTTTTTAATTATATTAGAAGAAAAGAGAACAAGGAGGCCGATGTCCTTGCCAAATCTGTATTAAAGCCCAACAAATTTTATGATTGAAATTAATATCACGAGACATTTAGACCAAAAAAGTACAATTAGTTTTTACTCTTTGTTCCCAATTATATATATATATATGTATGTATGTATATATATATATTGATATTTTGTGTTAAGGATTAGCCAATTAAGCTTAAGTAATTATATATTATAAGCATACAATTTTAACGTCGACCAAGAAAAAAGCATACAATTTAACGTGTGTTTTTTGGACTTTTGCTTATTAATTTTATATTAACTTTATTGTTTGGGATAATTTATATGTATCAATTTTAAAAGTGAAACTACGCAAATATCACTTTTTAATTGATGTTAAATATATTGATTAGATACATCGTTTGTTCAATTGATGTGAGTTAATATTTTATATCGATTATTTTTTAAGTGATGTAAATTAATATTAAATTGTATCAATTTTATTTAATTGATGCAAAAAATGCAAAAATAATGTCATTTAATATAAATGATGCTAAATCATATATAATGTGTCATTTGTTTATAAATGACTCTATGTAGCATCAATTATGTAAATGATATAATATTATTGATGCAAAACACATGTTTTTTTGTAGTGATAAGATATCTTATAAAACTTAGTAAACAAACTAATCGGTCGATAAATTAAAACTAAACCCTACCCTCCTCTTAATTTTCATAAACTAAATATAGTTTTCGTATTAAACCAACGAATATTGAGAAAATGATTTGTTTAACTATTTTTGTTTGGTTTTATACAGATTAATAAGGTATCTTATAAACCTTAATAAAGAAATAAGTCGACTTATTTATTAAAACTAAACCCTACCCCCATTCTTAATGCAGGGAACCCAAATTAATCAAACTTATATTTTCATAAGCTAAAGATATTTTCGTTTGGTTTTATATAGTTTTATAAGGTATCTTACAAACTCTAATAAAAAACTAAATTTTGAAAAGGGTAGATCTAAAAGGGTAGTTTTGAAATTGTCTTAGATAGAGAAATTAACATATCGACTTATTTTATACAGTTTTATAAGGTATCTTATAAACCTTAATAAATAAACTAGTCGACTAATTTATTAAAACTAAACCATACTCTCTTCTTAAAAAAGGGAACCCAAAGAAATTTAAACTTAATTTTTCATAAACTTAAGATAGTTTTCGTATAAAACCATTGATGTTGAGAACTCTTTTTGTTCATGTGTTTTCGTTTGGTTTTATATAGTTTTATAAGATGTCTTATAAACCTTAATAAACAAACTACTCGACCGATAAATTAAAAATAAACCCTACCCTCTTCTTAATTTTTATAAACTAAAGATAGTTTTCGTATTAAACCAACTTATACTGAGAAAGTTATTTGTTTAACTATTTTCGTTTAATATTATACAGATTTATAAGGTATCTTATAAACCTTTATAAAGAAATAAATCGACCTATTTATTAAAGTTAAACCCTAACCCCCCATTCTTAATAAAGGGAACCCAAGTGAATCAAGCTTATGAAAAGCTAAAGATATTTTCGTTTTGTTTTATATAATTTTATAAGGTATCTTATAAATCTTAATAAACAAATTAGTCGACTAATTTATTAAAACTAAACCATAGTCTCTTCTTAAAAAAAGAACCCAATGAAATTTAAACTTAAATTTTCATAAACTAAAGATAATTTTCGTATAAAACTTGTCCTAAATAGAGAAATTAACATATCGAATGGTTTCATATACTTTTATAAGATATCTTATAAACCTTAATAAACAAATTGGTAGATTGATTTATTATAAAACTACTGAATATTGAAAACTCTCTTTTTTCACATATTTTCGTTTGGTATTATATAGTTTTATAAGAATCCTTATTATAACCCTTTTCAAATATTGGCATCTATTACCAAAATTTCACCACCCCATTTAGAAAAAGTTTTAACAACACCATTGCTAATTACACCAATTATTTGAACATTAAACACACACATATATATGTATTTCATTAACTGTAAACTATGAGCATGAGTCTGCAAATTTGTAAAATCAAGCTTCAAAACAGAATGTTTCAGCTTATATGGTTTTATAAACAACTTTATAAAACCATATAAAATTTAAAAGTCACTATATTTCTTTATAGGTATTGATTTTTTTGTGCAATTTAATCAAGCTGAACTTGCAATTATGTAGAGAAAAAAATCGTTTAAAAATATTTTAGCATCCCGAACCAATATAATCGAACAAAAGATCTATAGACCACATGAAACCAAGATTTTATAAACAAACTTATAATACTATATAAAATCTTAAAGCACTTATACAAACCAATGTAAGATATAGTTAGATAATGTAATATGCTTCATTGCATCTGCCTTTTGTCTGTGAGAGCCGAAACTTTCTTCCACAATTCAAGATTCGACATAATCTCCATCTCTAGAGCTCGCTCAAGCTACACAACAATGCATTCACTTTGTTAGATCGGTGAAAATTTCAGCAATCTTACTAAACCATTTTACCAATCAAGAAAGTTGGTATACGCTCTTTTGAATAGTGAAGGAAAATTAGAAACAAAGCTTAGATATTGTAAGCTGCTCAGCTGGTAGTGTGGAACTGAAAATGTCTACAAAAATCAACTATAAGATATCCATCACTAGAACTTAATGCTCAAAAGCTTAAGAACAGAATGTGTCACAAGCAGCCATTACATTGATCCTATGGTGCAAAGGCCAATACACACCTTCTCGAAGAAATAATCATAGATATTTATTTAACTAGTAGCACGTATAAAACATTCATAATCTGCAAGCTCAGTGATTTCCCATCCACAAGATTGACACCTCACACCCTTTTTTTCTCCTTGTCACTATACATGTGGGTAAGATAACACGTGCAATGAATATATATCATTACTTTCCAAAATCTCCATCTAAATCATGTAAAAGAAAATCAGTTGGCCTCCTTTTTGGACAAAGTTCATCATTGATCTGCTTATAAGTGACATGTATAACAACAATCTCATCCTGCAAAAGCTACTGTCACACGGTCAATTGTTAAAGTAGCTTCCACAACTTACCTTGGCAAAAATTGCTAGATATGATACACATATTACAGTGTTTCGTATTGTACACCCTACAAAACAAACAGAAATACCTAACATAATCAAAGACCAATTGTTCACTCAATTATAAATTAGAATTACGAAAGCAAAATCATAATCTGGAAAGGGGTAGTATTCGATTCATTCCAAAAATTGAAACTTGCAATATACCACAAGTTAGAATGTTAGAAGTAATATTATTTAAACTAGAATTCTAGACCAGATTAAAGAAGCAATCCAAATCATGAATATTCAATTTTGAACCTAATTCAAACGAAGGTACATGAACATAGATCAAAGGACGGAGACGAGATTTCTCCTTCGTGACCTTTGTATAACCTAAGAATTTAAAACAAACAGAGAAAATGGACTAAGATGAATCTGAGAAAAAAAAACGAATAGGAGAATTTCAAAAAAATGAACCTAAGAGTCGAGGACGAAGAATAGCACAGGAATGTTGATAATAAGTGTTTCGTTTAGTTAGGTTTTCGTTTTTAAAGTGTGAAGCCATAGATGCTTAAAGCTAGGGTTTCTGGATGCAACGAAAAGGGAGATCTAAATCGAAATCTAAAACAATGATTAGAAAAATTCGATTTATCAAAAAGCGAAAGCCAAATTTCGATTTGACAGAAAACACGCAAAAATAAGAGAGGAAGAAAGGAGAAAAAAAAATGAAAGGGGTGAAAAAGTCAATAGCAAGAAAAGTTAAGTTTTGTTAAAGGGCTAATTATGAAATGGGTAGAAATGAAAGGGCATGGAATGAAAGAGGATAGTGAAAAAAGGTCAATATTGGTAATTTCTCTTAAATTAATGTTCTTATCATAATTTAACAACGAAGTCTGTTTAATTAATGATCTTATCGTAATCTTAAAAAAACTTCTTTTGTTAAAACAACTTAGAAAAAATGTAGTCAAATTATGGTTCAAAAATACAACCAATCAAATTGTAGTTCAAATTCAAATACGACAAATCATAGTTCAAATCAGATATGACAAATCAAATCAATAAACATTTATTGCTACAAAAGATAAAGATATAACTGAATCATTTGACAAATTATCCAAAAAAATTTTATTCAGAGAAATTAATAATCTAATACAAATAGACCAATCAGAATTTTAAATCTCTATTATATTATTATAAATTATACAGATAATGCAACGCTACGAATTTATTATAATAGAGATATATCATCAATAAACTAATAATATTATGTAGATAATTAGTTAAAGAATTTTATCAAATCTTATCTAGAGAATCATATCAAATCTTATTGATTCTTATCGAGAAATAATAATAATCAATTATAGAATATTATGAAATCTAATCAAGAGATAAAAAATTGTTTTTATTATTATAAAATGTATGAATCTGTTAACATTATGGTTTTATTATAGACAGAGATTTGAAAAATTTTTAATCATTATAAAAATATTCAAATAAATAAATTATTAGTAACATTCATCAAACCAACGCAAATCAAATCTTAATTGGTTAGAGATTCTTTTTTAAACCAACAAAAATCAAATCTTAATTGGTTAAAGTTTCATTTTTTAACAAACAAAATTCAAATCTTAAGTGGATAGAGACTCCTTATTAAACCAATGAAAATCAAATCTTAACTGGTTAAAGTTTCTTTTTTAATTGTATATTTTTATTGAAATCTAATTAAAACAAATAATTAGTTTTTTTTTCATAATCTTATCTAAACAAAAAAACAAACTAATTAGTTAAAATAAATCGACCAATCAAAACAAATCAAGGGATTTAAAATCTCTATTAGAATATTACAAAGATACGGAAGATCTTATTGTTACAGTTTTATTATAATGGAGATGTGGTTAATCATTGAACGAATTTTCTTATCATAATTTAATAAACAAAATCTGTTTAATTAAGGATCTTATCATAATCTTAACAAACTTATTTTGTTAAAACTTAGAAAAAACGTAGTCAAATTATGGTTTAAAAATACAACCAATCAAATTATGGTTCAAATTCAAATACGACCAATCATGATTCAAATCAAATGTGACCAATCAAATCAATAAAATTTATTGCTACAAAAGACAAAGATATAACCAAATCATGTGACAAATTATCTAAACAAATTTTATTCAGACAATCTAATACAAATTGACTAATCAAGGATTTTAAATCTCTATTATATTATTATAAATTATACGGATAATTTAACATTACGGTTTTATTATAATAGAGAAGTTGGAGAAGCATATTATAGGAAAGAAAAAAAAAGTGATAGAAAGATAAAATAATACTATAAATAATATTTCATAAGTGGATGAAAAACTATTCAAGAGTCTATTCAACCAAATGATGATCATTTAATGTTTTTATATATTTTTAGAGGACATGAATCCATGCGGATGAAAATTATGAGAATATGAAGATCATTGAAGCAATTGAGATGATTTTGATATACAAAGAAGTTAATTTAAAATTATGTGTAGACTAAAATCAATATTATTTTTATAAAATTGATAATATTCTATTTTAGGTCTTAGAACTTTTTCTTACAGAAATTTCATTTTCATATATCACTAGATAAGGACTTGAGCGATGCACGGGTTTTCTTGCGCTTGAAAAGTTTATTTTCAATTTGTAAATTTTTACATGTGTTGACAAAAAAAAAAGAATAACATTTTTAAGAAACATATATAAAAATTATAACTTAAACTAATGTTTACATTTCAAGTTATAATTTATTTGCATTAATCTAACCAAATCCATTATTTAATTATATTTTTTAGAAAAATCTAATATTTTTTATACTCAATATGAGATCAATATTTGTGATTATTTTTATTTTATAATTATATATGGAGATAATTATTTACAATCTGTTTTATGTTAGGATTATGAAAAGAGATAAATATTTTATGGTACATATAAATATTAAAGAAAAATAAGTTTGTCAAATATATAAAGTACTGCAAAATTTAGGATTGTTATATTTGACACATCAAATAATTAATGAGTAACTTTGAGATCCAACTTTATACAATAAGATATGAGATAAATATTTGTGAATATTTTTTATTTTATAATAATAAATAAATATAATAATTTACAATTCTTTTTATTTAGTATTATAAATAGAGATAAATATTTTGCGATAAAGATAAATATATAAGAAAAAAGTATTTTAAAATTAAAAAAAACTATTGCAAAATTTAGGATCATTGGATTTAACACGTGGAAGAATCGTGTTAGTGAGTAACTTTGAGATCCAACTTCATATAATAAGATTTGATTTTATATTTTTTAATACAATATAATTATAAAATAGTTTTTGACACGCTGGATTTGATATGTGGAACAATCTTATTGATTTGTAACTTTTGAAATGCAACTTTAATAAAATATAAATACGGAGTAATTTTTGATAGTTGGATTTGATACAGGAACAATCCCGTTAATTTGTAACTTTTGAAACCTAATTTTATATAATATGATTAGTAACTTTTGAAACCCAGCTTTATATAATAGGATTATAATTAGAGTTTATATTTAAAATAAAATATAAATACAGAATAATTTTATCATTTGATTTAATATGTGGAATAATCCCGTTGATTAATAACTTTTGAAACAGAAATTTATATAATAGTATGATATGATAAGATCTCATGCTAATAATAGTAAAATAAAATTACAATACATTAAATTTAAAGTGTTTACTTTTTTTGTTTGTTTGCCTCGATTGCGTTGGATGTAAACAAAAGAAAAAAAAATTAAATTGGAGAAAGCTTGAAAAGTTGGAGAGTATTTAAAAAATTGTCTATGTGTTTATGTATATATAGCAATTGATATTCACAATTTCCTTTTAGATTAAGATTATGTATACAAATTCCCTTTTAAACTAGGATTATGTATACAAATAAATACTTAGGAGATATTTAGATAATTATCTTATGTTAGGATTATGATCAGTAATATATATCTTATTTGATTATGCTTTCCTTTATAGATAGATATTATTCATCATATATATATATATATATATATCTATATCTCTATTTTTCTTTTATAATAATATTTTTCTTTATATAATAAGATTAGTGATGAAATTTAATATTTGTCAGAATTAATTTTTTCTTAATAATTATTAGATTAGGATTTCTTTATAGATAGATGTTATTCAAAATATTATATATATATACATATATATATATGTTTCATTTTTTCGTTTTCTATAAATAATTTTTAATATTTTTTTTCTTTGTATAATAAGATTAATAATAAAAATTACTTTTGTTAGAATTAATTTTTTAATAATTAGTATTCCCTATTTTCTTTTAGATTAAAATTTATTTTTAGGTTAAGAATCTTTTTACATTAGGAAAAGCTAAATATTGAAAAATATAATGTAAAGATCTATTTACCTACCTTTTAAAAAATAAATAAATACAGGAAAATTTTTTGATCATTGGATTTGGACACGTGGAATCATTCTGTTAATGAGTAACTTTGAAACCTTGTTTTATATAATAAGATATTGATTTTATCTTTAGTGTTTTTATGTAATATCGACTATCAAAAACTTGATACCTAATGTATAAGATAATAAAATTTTCAAATTAATTAAATTAAAAATATTTATGACCGTATAGATTTCACCAAGTAAATTAGTATTAGAAAATCCTTAAATATGTATCTTTTATTATCATTAATTGTGTGAATAAATCATTAGAAATTACTTTCACATTAAACTTTAAATGTTCGCTCTGCAATATAATACTTGCCGACATGATAAAGTATCAAAATTTGAAATTTGATTGTGAAGAGTTTATCTCAAGTCATCTTAGGAATTATCTGTTTTTAATTTTTGAGGATGTCATCACGCAATGATAATAAGTTTATAGGAAATTAGATTTTTTTTTGTTAACTAGTCTAATGGTCTTTAATCCCGCTTCTACTACTGTAAATAGGAGATTTGATTCTGATACCTGAGAATTTGTAAAGAGAGCACTATCACTAGCCCACATGTTATTTGCTAAGAAATTAGATCTAAAAGTTAGTTTTCTAGTAGTTTATCCTGATTTTTTTGCCGTAACCTATTAATATTAGCATTCTATTTTTAGCACCCTTGAAAATCATGTTTTTTGTTATTTATTGAATCAAAAAGGTCTGATCTGTAGTTTTTTTTAATCTATTCGAATTGAACTTTGGTGCCTTGAATCATTAGTTTGATCATTTTAACCATCAGAACACAAATCACATGTTTATATCACTTAATTTGATTATACGTAACTCCTGCAATAACATGATAATTAACAACAAAGAAATCAAAAAGTTATATTCTTTTTCGAACAATAAAAAAAGAAATCAAAAAGTTATAAAGTCATAACATTTTTAAGTAATACTTAAAATAGTTAACGGTTGTTATTTTATCATACACTAACAATATTTTTTATTATTTTTTATCAGCAAGTAATCATTGGATCGCTCGATCCATAGTCTAAGTTCTCCAATTGGAGTTAGGTGAGATTCAAACTCACCACCTGGTGCCTAGTTAAATCAAAGACAAACCAATTGAACTACTTGTTTCTTGGCATATTATTTATTGTTTTAAAAGACATTTTAGTGCTAATGTTATATTAATTATCTAATTTCGCTCGTATTTCCAAAAATAAGTTCTCAATTTTCACTTTTTTTTGGTTAATATTGGGCTATAACTATCCGGCGCATTAACCAAGTTTATACATAGTGTAGGCAGTAGAACTCGATACCTAAATATGCAAATACACCTATCTATAATAAACTTACCACTTCCCACTAGAATAAAGGTCACATGCGTTCTCAATTCTCACTTAACTATTACCAAAATATAGCTATTTATTGGAGCCATGGGAAAGCCTCGGTGAAGTACAGGTTTCAGACTCATTATTTCTCTTAATGGTTTCTTCATTCTCTCTAAATTTGGTTTGTAATTTCAGTTTAGTTTCGGTTAAACCAAATTCTAGAGTTTGGTTATGTTAAACCAGACGAAACCCAATTGTATATGTTCACCGATCAATGGAATGAAAAATCAGTTCGTTGGAAAACAAAATTGATATGGTATCAGAGCTCCAAGATCCTTGAGGATACTTTGAGCTTGTTTCTTCCTTTTCCAGCGAAAGATTCGCTGAGATTCCGACGAATCTTTAAGCTTGTTTCTTCCTTTCCGGCGAAAAACTCGCTGAAATTCCGGCGATAGTTGTCGTCTCTGTTTAGTTTACTGCTTCGTTTTTGTTGTTGCTGTATCGTGTTCGTCAATGGCGAACTTGGATGAACAAAACAATCAGAATCATGGAGCGATGGTCGCGATTCCGGCGATGGTTTCGCCGTACACTCTGTCAAGTTCTGACAACCCAGGATCATTGATTTCTTCGATTCTCTTGAATGGCGACAATTATAACGAGTGGTCAGTGGAGTTCTTGAATGCTTTGCAAGCTAAGAGGAAGCTTGGACTCATCAACGGAACTCTAGTTAAACCGCCGGTGACAGATCCAGATTATGAAAACTGGCAAACGGTGAACTCTATGTTGATTGGTTGGATTCGTGCTTCAATCGAACCAAAGGTAAAGTCAACTATGACCTTTATCTTTGATGCACAGCTACTTTGGGAAGAATTGAAGCAACGATTTTCTGTTGGTAACAGCATTCGTGTTCATCAAATCAAAGAAAACCTTTCTTTGTGTAAACAGAATGGAAGAACAGTACTTGATTACTATGGTTCTTTGTGGGAAGAATTGCAAGTTTATAAACCGCTTCCTTCCTGTACTTGTGGAGCAAGAACACAGATTTCTAAAGAAAGAGAGGAAGAGAAATTGCATCAATTTCTTCTTGGTTTAGATGATAGCAAATTTGGGAGTGTTTGTACTACTCTTGTCGGACTTGATCCTTTGCCATCTTTAGCTTCCGCTTATTCTCATGTAGTTCGAGAAGAACAAAGATTGGCTTCTTCTCTGGAAAAGAATATAATCAGAATGCTATTGGTTTTCTTTTTCGTGGAGAAGGAAATCAGAATGCTCAGTCTTCTTCTACAATACTTGGGAGTGCTCGTCAAGTGATATGCACACACTGTGGAAGGTCGGGACATGAGAAGAAAGGATGTTGGCAGTTGGTGGGTTTTCCTGATTGGTGGTTGGAGAAAGCTGAGAAACAAGCAAATAAGTATGTGGGAAAGACAAAAGGGAACTCTGAAACTCGGGACAAAAAGCCTCCAACTGCAACAGCTAGAGCATCTAAAGCAACTACTTCAAATGGATCTGTGTTTCCTGCATTGTCTCTTGATCAATGGCAGACTCTTCACCAGCTTTTGAATGAAAAGAAAGCGGAGGGAGCTTCCGGAAACAAGGATAAGCTCTCAGGTAAGAAAAGGTCGTGTGATGTGATAATTGATTCTGGTGCATCACATCACATGTCAGGAGACCTTTCTTCCTTACAAGATGTTGAAAACATTCCTCCTTGTACAGTAGGATTCGCTGACGGAAATAGCACATTTGCAATGCAAATGAGAACTCTTGCTCTTTCTGATTCCTTGCTTTTATCTAAAGTTCTTTATGTTCCTTCTTTAAATTGTACTCTGGTTTCAGTTTCTACACTTTTCAAAGAAACTACTTGTGTTGCTCTTTTTACGGATTCCTTTTGTATATTACAGGACCATTTGTCGAAGAAGATGATTGGAGCGGGTACTACTTCAGTGATGTTCCAGCCAGTCTTCACTCAATGTCTGTAAAAGATGAATCTTCACTTTGGCACTGTAGGCTAGGNCTAGGACATCCCTCTAGCTCTACTCTTTCTCGTTTTTCTTTTCTAACTGACAAAATTTCTCAGTTTGATTCTCATTTCTGTGATGCTTGTTTGAAAGCAAAACAAACTCGACATATTTTTTCGGAGAGTATCAATAAAGCTGCTAGTTCTTTTGATTTGATTCACTGCGATGTTTGGGGTCCCTATAGGACTCCTTCTTCTTCTGGTGCCACTTACTTCTTAACGATTGTTGATGACTTCTCTCGTGCAGTGTGGGTCTATCTTTTACTTGCAAAGTCTGATGTTAAGCGTGTTTTGAAGGAATTTTTTGCTTATGTTAAGCGTCAGTTTGATAAAGATATTAGAGTGTTTCGTAGTGATAACGGCTTGGAGTTTATGTGTTTAGGAGATTTCTTTAAGGAACAAGGAGTTATCCATCACACTTCTTGTGTTTATACCCCACAACAAAATGGGAGGGTTGAAAGAAAACACAGGCACATTTTAAATGTAGCTAGAGCTATGCTATTTCAATCTTCTCTTCCGATCTTTTTTTTGAGGCGAAGCAATTCTTGCTGCAGCTCATGTGATTAATTTGATTCCGAGTTCTCTTAATCAAGAGAAGTCTCCTTATGAAGTTTTGTATGGAAAGAAACCTGACTATACTCATCTTAAAGTTTTTGGCTCTGCTTGCTATGTTCATAGCCAATCACGGAGTAAAGATAAGTTTGCAGAAAGGAGTCGGCATTGCATCTTTGTAGGATATCCTTTTGGTCAAAAGGGATGGAAGGTTTATGATATTGATAAGCAAACGATTTTGATTTCTCGTGATATCATATTTCATGAAACGGTGTTTCCTTATACTAATATTGTTGTTGATGAAGTTTGTTTACTCCCAGAAGTGATTCTACTGACGAGGATTGGTTACCTTTGTCAACGGATACTCATGACAGGGGGAGTGTACATGACGTTTAACATTCTCCGGCTACTTCTTCTTCACAAACTTTTGTTTCCTCATCTGATGTTCTCAACACTGATTCCGCTGCTTTATCTTCTTCATCTCTTATTTCTCCTCTGTCTTCTTCAGGTGAAACATCGAGGAAAGACTCTTGTCCATCGAATGGTGCCAATCATCAGGCGAGTGAAGTTGCTGAAACAACATAGCAGCTTTCTTCATCATTGTCTACCACTCACTGTCCTGTCAATGCTTCTGACGTAGTTCATCCCGCATCATCTGTTGTCCCTCTACGACGCAGTGGTCGTGTGTGCAAACCTTCTGTAAAACTTCAAGACTACATACAATACAATATATAGACAACAAGTCTCGATTCCTCAGCTGATCTTTCAGTCACAGAAACTTCCACAGGTATTTCTCTTTATCCTCTTACAGCTTATGTTACTGATGAGAAGTTCTCTGCGAGTCATAGGGCTTTCTTAAGTAAAATTCTCGAAGATAAAGAACCGAGGCACTTTGGAGAAGCTGTTTGTCTCAAAGTTTGGAATACAGTGATGACTTCAGAAATTAAAGCTCTTGAATTACAGAATACTTGGGAGATAGTTGACTTGCCTGCCAATCGAGTTGCTTTGGGTTCTCAATGGGTTTTCAAGACTAAATATAAGTCTGATGGTACAGTTGAACGCTACAAAGCAAGGCTTGTGGTGCTAGGTAACAACCAAGTTGAAGGCGAAGATTACTTCGAAACATTTGCTCCTGTTGTGAAGATAACGGCTGTGCGGTCTTTACTTCGTCTTGTTGCTGCTCATGGCTGGGATGTGTATCAGATGGACGTTAACAATGCATTTCTCCATGGTGATTTGGAGGAGGAGGTTTACATGAAGCTGCCACCGGGTTTTCGTCATTCACACCCAAATAAAGTCTGCAGACTACGAAAATCTTTGTATGGCCTGAAGCAGGCACCTCGTTATTGGTTCAAGAAACTTTCTGATGCATTGCTTCGTTTTGGTTTTACTCAATCCTACGATGATTACTCCTTTTTCTCTTATACAAAGAATGACAAGGTAATGCAACTCCTCGTGTATGTGGATGATCTGGTCCTTTGTGGGAATGATAATCACTTTGTTCAGAAGTTCAAAGAATATCTCAGCAAGTGTTTTTCTATGAAAGACTTAGGGAAGCTCAAATACTTTCTAGGTCTGGAAGTTAGCAGAGGCAAGGAGGGTATCTTTCTTTCTCAGCGCAAATATTGTCTTGATATAATTACAGACAGTGGACATTTAGGTTCAAGACCTGCAATCACACCTTTGGAGCAAAATCAGAGACT
>OVAX01002610.1:0-27710 GCA_900406405.1 Lepidium africanum | reverse complement strand
ATTACAACTGATTCTCTTAATTTGAGAGAGTAGTTCAAAGGGTAAATTTGAGCATATCATAGACGTCCCTTCCGTTTTGAAGCATCTTGGCTTTAACATGACGATTTTAAGGACCTCTTATCTGCATCTTGGGATCCAAACATTAGCACTCCTATGGCCCTGAAACATTTATAGTTTTTTGAAAATATGAAATTGGGAGACTTTCGGTGATATCAATCGGAAAAAAGATCGATTACTTAATTAGTTGTCCCGCATTCAAGACAATCTTGATCGGAATCCTTTGATGCCCTTATTCTTGAAGAAGAAAAGGTTTCTAAGGAATTGGAAACTGTTTTAGCACAAGATGAGACTCTTTCGTTCCAAAAGTCTATAGAAAAGTGGATTGCTCTTGGAGATCGTAACACAATATATTTCTACAATTCGACTATCATTGGAAGGCATTACAATCATATTGAGATGTTGAAAAAGGAGGATGATAGTCAGATTTTTGATCCGCAGGATCTTGAATCACATGCTTTGGCATACTACGACTCCTTGTTCTCCTTAGAAGATGTTCCTCAGGATTTTGTTGCTTTACCATATATACCTTTTTCTTGTATTTCTCGTGATGAGAAAACAGTTTTATAGAAACCCTTTACAACTCTTGATGTTGAAGGTGCAGTTCGAAACATGGGTAAATAGCTCCTGGTACAAACGGTTTCCAACCCATATTTTATCAATCTAATTGGGACATAGTTGGAGGCTCTGTTACTAACTTTTTTTTGAAGTTCTTCAAAACAGGACAGTTCCCAGATGACACTAATGATGTTCTTTTGGTCTTAATAGCTAAGGTTCTCAAACCTGAGACGATAAAACAATTTTTCCCCATCAGTTTATACAATGTATTGTTCAAGACTATTCAAAAGGTTATGGTGGAAAGGTTTAAGCTGATCATGTCTCAGCTTATCGGTCCAGCACAAACAAGTTTTATCCCAGGATGCTTGGGTTTGGACAACATTTTCTTGGTTCATGAAGTGGTGCATTCTATGCAGCGCAAATCTGGTCGTAAGAGTTGGACGTTACTCAAGTTGGATCTTGAAATTGCATATGACCGCATTCGGCGGGATTTTCTTGAAGATACACTTCAAGCAGCTAACCTTCCAGAGACATGGGTTTCATGAATTATGTGTTGCGTGGCTGGACCTTCTATGCGTCTTATATGGAATGGAGAGTGTACATAAGCTTTTATGCCACAGAGAGTTCTCCGTCAGGGAGGCCTGTTATTGCCTCATTTGTTTATCTTGTGTATGGAGATATTATGTCAACTCATTGATCAATCAGTTATAACTAAGTGTTGGAAGCCCATAAGGTTATCTCGATCGGGTCCACATCTTTCTCATGTGTGTTTTGCAGACGATCTAATTTTGCTTGCAGAAACTTCTTTGGTTTGGATTCAGGTGATTTGTCAGGTTTCAGATCAATTTTGTACCTCCTCAGGACAAAGAGTAAGTCTGGACAAATCTAAGATATATTTTTCAAAGAATGTGAGTCGACAATTATATACTCAGATTAGTTTTATTTGCGGTATTAAGGCAACAATTGATTTGGGTAAATATCTTGGTATGCTTGTACTCCAAAGATCGAACAATAAAGACACCTTTAGTGATATTATATAAGTAAGATGACAGCTCGTCTGACCGGTTGGAAAAGACATACTTTGAGCTTTGCGGGTCGTGTAACTCTAACCAAAGCAGTTCTTTCTTCTATTCCTATTTATTCCATGAGCACAATCTGTCTCCTTGCGTCTTTATTAGCGAAGATTGATAAGATTTCGCATAATTTCCTATGGGGAAGTGATGATACTCACCGTCGCATTCACTTGATTTCTTGGGATCGTGTCTGTAAACCTAAATCTAAAGGTGGTCTAGGCATAAGGAAAGCTAGAGAAATGAATCTTGCGTCCATTGCAAAACTTGGTTGCCGTTCTTATCATGATTCTCCGAATTTATGGAATAAAGTTCTCCGAAGGAAATACAGAGTCACAGATATTCACCCCCTCTCTTAGACTCATGCTAGAAGTAACTCATCTTCTACTTGGCGCAGCATATGTATGGGACTTAATGAAGTTGTGTTACCAAATCTTCGATGGGTTATAGGTAATGGTTGATCTACTTGTTTTTCAAACGGATAAATGGTGTCTTCCTTCATCCTTATCGAGTCTTGCTATTTCTGCAGTCCCTCAAAGTGACTTAGAGCTTAAAGTTTATGACCTCTAGCAAGAAGGTTTAAGGTGGTCTCTTGATCGAATAACTCCTTTTGTCCCTCACCATGTGAAATTACAACTTCTATCTATTGTGGTGGATAATTTTACGGGTATGTCGGATTGTATGGCTAGGGTGGGTACGTCCAATGGTATGTTTACTGTAAACTCAGCCTATCATTTACTTATTACGAATACTTCTCTAGGACTTAAGTAAGTTCTATGATGATATTTGGAAAGCTAGAGCTCCAGAACGTATTCGTACCTTTTTATGGTTGTTATCACACCAAGTTCTCATGTCGAATGAAGAACGATTTCGACGTCACTTATGTTCCTCAGACATATGTACGATTTGAAATAGTGCTACAGAGTCTAGCCTACATATCCTTTGAGATTGTCCGGCTATTTATGGTATTTGGATCCGATTGGTACTGTCTACTCAACACATATCTTTTCTCCAAGCCTCCCTTCTTTAATGGATTACAAATCTTAGTGATAAGTTGATTGTCAGAGGTTTTCCATGGGCTACTCTTTTCGCCTTTTGTCTTATGGTAGAGTTGGAAATGACGATGTTGTGATGTCTTTGGTTCTTTATCATGTTTCTGTGACCGTACTAAGTTTGTGGCAGATTATGGCAAACAGATTATACAAGCTCATATTGGTACATTTACACATCTTTCTCCATGTCTGAGGGTTGACAGGATGATTTCTTGGACTCGTCCGAATAGCGGCTGGTTAAAAATTAATACTAATGGAGCTTCCCGTGGAAATCCCACACTAGCAGCAACATGTGGTGTCATTCGAGACAATAATGGTGATTGGATTCATGGGTTTGCACTTAATATTGGCATTTGCTCTACTCTTTTAGTTGAGATGTGGGGAGTTTATTACGGACTGTGGATAGCTTGGAATCAGGGTGCTCGACGGGTGGATCTCGAGATCGATTCGGAGATGGTGGTTGGACTTTTTCAGACAAAGATTGTGGATTCACATCTTTTGTCCTTCCTAGCACCGTTGTGCTATGATTTTATTTCTAGGGACTTGATAGTCTGTATTTCCCATGTGCATAGGGAAGCTAATCATCTAACTGATGGTTTAGCAAACTATGCATTTTTCCTTCCTTTACGTTTTCATTCGCTGTGTTCTCCACCTGTGGAGGTTACTTCGATTCTTTTTAATGATTCAAACGGGGTTTCATTCTCGCGAGCTATTGTTGGTTAATTTTGTTTTTAATTTCTGAATAAAGCTTGGGAGAGCTCTTTCTCCCTTTCTCGACCAAAAAAAAATGTGAAGATGTAACAATAGACTAAATAATATCAATACTAGGATTATACCTGTGCTATAACACGGAATTTGATTATTTTATTATTTTTCAAATCGTTTTCATTTAGGTTGTTAAACATGTGTTTATATATTGGAATATTGTTTTTGAGATATGTTTAGAGACCCGAAACCCAAACCAAAATCAATTCAAATTAGACGAACTGAACCCAACAAAATACTTAAATGGGTCCTAAATCTATGTAACCGAAATCCAAACCAAAATCGAACCAAATTAGAGGAATCAAGCCCGAAAAAAATACCCAAATGAGTCATAAATCAATGTACCCAAAAAACTAAACCCGAACCCGATCTATACTGACCTGAATCATATTCGAAAAATAAAAATACATGAATGAGTCTTAGATCAAAAGTACGGAATTAAAGGAACCGAACCCGACAAAATACCAAAAATAGATCCTAAATTTGTGTACCCATAAAACCGAATCCAAACGCAAACCGGAATCGAATCAAGAACCGAATTTGTACCCGATATATATTTTTATTAATTTTAGTTTTATTTTTGAATATCTCTGTTAAATCTTTATTAGTTTTAAATTTTTATTTAAAAGTTTGTAACAAACCTATCTTAATCCTATTTTTAAGGGTTGTTATGAATAATAGGTTAATTTTTATCTTAAAGTTTATAACACGGTCAAAATGAAAGTGTATCGCGCTATAATATATAAGATGCTTTTAACCCAAAAAAGAAAAAGAAGTTAAGCATTTAAAAAAAAGTCGAACAAAAGTTGATGTGAGCATGACAAAAACTAGTGTGAAAGCTAATATCTATATTATGTATAACTTCAATGAAAAGAAATAGGGCAAACAGTTTCGATACCCCCAAAAAGTTTCGTATAGCACTAAATCCACCCCGAACAATCACCTTTTTATAAATCTTTTCTACCGTAACTTCTTAAAAAACCCGACCTGTTAGATATCCCCAATCTGTCTACAATCAAACCTGCAACATTTAACAATTAACAACCTTCGACATTTAACAATCAAAACCAGAGCCATTTAACAATTAAAACCTGAGACAAATGACATTATCTGCAACATTTATTAATTAAAAACTGAGCAGATGAAGACTTAAAGCCATAGCAAATGAACACTTATATACCTTCGACATTTAACAATCAAAACTAGCATTTACCAATTAAAACCTGAGACAAATGAATCCGATTAACACTTAAACCAGAGCAATAGTAACTTAAAAGCAGAGCACATGAATGATCAAAACCTGCGACATTTAACACTTAAAACCTGTGACATTTAACAATTTAAATCATAGACTTTTAACACTTAAAACCAGAAAAAATTAATGAACAAAACCTATACAAATGAAGTAAAACCTGCAACAAGTAAAACCTGATACTAATCAACAAAAATCTGAGAGAAATGACAACTTAAAACTGAGACAAATGAATGATCAAAATCTATATAAATTAACTAAAACCTGCAACAATTAAACTAATAATAACAATAGACAAATAAGCAACAACAACCTGAGACAATCAAAACAACTTATACAAATAAAAAACTTTATCTTTTGACGATCGGATACAATAATATATCCATCTCCATCACCCAAAAAAAAATCTTCTTTTAGTTTCTTCATGAACTACAACCAATTAACAAAACACTCTTGTTTGTGCAGGGTTTAGTACAGTGATTATAATCAGATTAAGATGAGAGAATGAGGTAGGAAATCTATTTATTAAGTAGTAAAATGGGCGATTACAATGGTGACGAGGTCAAAAACATGATTACAAAGCTAAGTGAAAACAAGGGTTTTTTGAGTGTGTAGCGGAAATGCCTGGATGGCTCTCAACTAAGACATCCTTCTCATTTTATAGGCGGGTTCCTTTAGGGTTTTCCAACCCATGCGTTTTGGGTGCCTCTGCGTCATACGGACTCAGTCTATCCTAGAACTGACAGTACGTCCTCTGGTGTCAGATAGCGTGTAATTAATGCTCCGTCCCGACGCGCTCGTTGACTAGATAAGGCCCATAAATGTGGACACTCATAGCCGAGGTCCATTAAACTCGGACACGCTGATGACGTGGTCACCGCTGGCTGACGTGGTCAATACTGCGTCAACGTGGCTGATTATAATTCGATGGGGACGGCTCTTGCCGACGCGGCGTTGGTGGTGAACCCTAAGCAGGCCAGGAGGGGTCATGGACCCACCTCCAACAATGCCCCCCAGTTCGATGATGAGGACGGAGTCAACGAACTTCCATGAGAAGCTTTGATGGCGCGCGTGGGTTCGTTGCCACGTATCGTGTTTAGATTACGCAAATTTCATCGGTCATTGTGAGGCATGTGATCGGTTCGACGTGACTGTTCGGTGGCCGCGTGACTCCTAGGTTATTGTACGCAATAATGGCGTGACTCTTCGGTTGCCTTGTCTCCTTTGATAAATAAGGGGGTTGGTGAACAGAGAAATTCACTTCTCCTCTGCAAACATGTATT
Organism: Lepidium africanum; assembly: GCA_900406405.1. Taxonomy (NCBI): domain Eukaryota; kingdom Viridiplantae; phylum Streptophyta; class Magnoliopsida; order Brassicales; family Brassicaceae; genus Lepidium; species Lepidium africanum. The sequence continues at coordinate 21,673 of OVAX01002610.1, read as the reverse complement.
TCTCTATTCTCTCTCTTCTTTCTCTCTCTATATTTTTATCCTTCTCGTCTCCGAGGACCAAGGCAAAGTTGGGGAATCCGTTATGTCGACATCGTCAAAGAGATCTTCATCATCGTCGTCTTCATCATCGTCGGCGAGCAGCTCATCCAAGGATAGTGCAAGAGCCGAGGCCAGTCTGTTGTGGTGTAGTTCTGGCGAAGGCGAGGAAGCTACGTCGTCAGTTGATGCCAGGGCGAAACTTTGGACTTGTCTGGTTCGTGAGTTACCGGCGGATACCGATGTCGAGCCGAGCCGAATCAATAATGGTGAAGTACGTGGAGACATTCTTCATGGTGATGTTGGAGCCAAGGGAAACGAGGCGCTGTTAAAGATGTTAAGGTTGGTGGTGCCGAGGCCGATTTGGTGATTGATGATGTTGACGGTGATCCGAGGACTGGAGATGGTGGAGCCGACGTGAGAGTGGGTGATGACGAGGCTGCAACAGGAGTGGAGGTTGACGAGGCCAATCTCGACATCGAGCGTGATGTGACTGGGTTCGTGGTTGCGGTAAAAGCCCGACGAATAGTAATGTCACGGGTCGGGATGAGGTTCAGGCTGACGATCCCTTGAGGGATATAGGGTCGGTGGTCGAAGATGACGAAGAATTCTTCTCTTATATTGTTGATGGCAAGGATATTGATCATCCTTCTGACCGCTCGAAGCGTCGTCATATCACGGAATGGTTGAGAACACTGAAGGTTCCTCCGTCTCTGAGTACAAAGGCGACCCTGTGGTCGATGATAGATAGGTGCCGCATTACGGCTCGGTTCATCTCCGGGGGTCGAAGCCACCGGAGAGGCCTTGGTCGGACCCGTGTGGGTACATTTGCAGATATGAGTATTTCTTCCAAGATTGCGGCATGCAGTTCTCGCTGCCTCAACTGTTGGTTAACTATTGTGCTCGTTGTCGGATGGCCTATATGCAGCTATCTCCCATGGCAATCAAGAATATAATGGATTTCATTGTGTTGGGTGTGGAGTGCGGTGTCAACGTCACTTGTCATTTCTTTGAGGAAGTAACGCGTATCTTAGTGAACTCGACCAAGGATGAGACGTGGTATGTGAGTACGAAGCGTGGTCAAGAGGTTGCGAATGGGTTCCCCAGCAAGATTAACGGTGGAGGGAGCGTTATTTCTTTGTGCGAATAGATAGTGCCTCGGTCCTATGTCTGTGGCACTTTTTTCGTGTAGTTTGGAATGAGAATCCTGATAGGGTTCTTTCCTTCTTCGTGGTGAGTCTTCAGTATGTTTTTAACTTAGTTTTTGTTGTGTTCTTTTGCAGATCAGAATCCCCGCCATTCCAAGCATTCCCAAACAACTTTTTCGACGATCTCGACCGGATCAAAGAGCTCAATGCACGTCGGTGGCCGGACGTCCATACCGACCGAGTTAGACACAACTTAAGATGAGTAAGAGAAGGTGTGTTCATATTTCCCTATCGTCCATTCCCTTTTTTTTTTTTTAAGGTTTTTGTGAGAATGTGACGTTGTCGTGCATAATCTAGGCGGAAAGTACGACGTGTGAGAATGGCGGACTATGCTGAGTAATTTGCTAATGAGTTTCTTATCTTGGGCTCAGAAGACAAGGAGCCGCTCCCTTCCTCGGTCGTTAGGACCGAAGTTGATGTCAACCGCCCTATTGGGGGCAGCTACCACACCTAGCCTGCGGGCCATATTAGAGATGATAATACTGAGGCTGCAGGCCATGCTGAGGACGACGTGCATGTCGGAGTCAACGACGCACATCTGACGATATAGAGACTATCGTTGAAGACAATAGAGACCAAGTGTTGGCCTCGTGACCTCGGCCCTTGGCTCAAGTGCCATCAACTGAGGTCGCAGTCGATCTTACCGCGGAGTAGAGGAGAAAAGAGAAGAGGCCGAATGGCGAGGTAGGTGAGCTGTCTGTGGGTTGAGTGAGAAAGAGGGCTCGGATAGGGGAAAACCCAAGCACCAAGGCAGCACCGTCGTTTTTTGGCTTCGACATTGCCTACCGAGGTGACACGCCCGTGGGCGAAGATCGTGAGACAAGCATGGCACTCTATCATTGCTTGAATGGTTCGTCGCATGGAGCCCCGAAAAGGATGATCGAGGGAGATCACGTCGGTGACGCGGCTGTCCTGCTTGCTAAGGTATGGCCTCATTTTTCTTTGACGGCCTCATTTCTTGTTGTTCGTGTAGTTGATTTGTGATGGACTTGCAGCCGTATAATACTCTCAAACTCATCGGGGAGAGCTACGAGGACCGCCTCGCCATTGGGATTGTGGAAAAGCTGAGGAATGACATAACTAAGTACCGTAAGTGGGCGAGAGACAATGAAGCGAAGGCCTCGCGGACAAGCAAGGAGCTGGCCAAGGAGAAGAATGCGAGGTCAGAACTGGAAGCCGAGGTGGGGGCACTCCGTGCCAAAGTTGCCGAGTTGGAAGAAGAGGACGAAGGTCATCGCCAGATCTACAACCAAGGTCTGGACAAAATGGAAACTGTCTCCAAGCGATTGGCTGAGAAGGTGGCCGATGAGCGGGCCCGACACGCGCATGATAGGGAGTTGTATGAACAGAAGGTGATGCAGCTCAGCGAGTTTATACGTGCCACGCGAGAAGTCGATACGCCTCGTCTGAAGTTGACCTAGGCAGAAGACACCTCCGGAATCTGCCAATTTATGAAGGACAAGTTGGGTGTTGCCGTGCCGGGCAAAATCTTCACTAAGCTTGAGAAGGACAAAACAACGTTCAGGGCGCAGGTGAAGGCGATCCACGTACCCGAGCTTTGCACCGAGGATCTTGAGTTGCTCCCTGTTCCGGACGAGAATTGTGCTCTGGCGGAGTTGGAGAAGATAAACGAGCTGGGGATGCTCTATGGCTTGGACGAGGTCAAGGTGGCCAAGGGGAATGCTCGAAAGGAAGATGACACCGACGGAGTTGGCTATGAGGAGAATGACGTCGAGGAGCTCGGCTTTGGATGAGCCAGATACTTAGCCATTTTTCTTCTTTTCCTTTTGTTTGTTGAATATTGGGACGGTTTTTTTTTTGTAAGTTTTTTGCTGCGGCCAACGGGCAGGCATTGTAAGACCCATTTATTATGTTAAAGTTTATGTATTCATCGTTAATTGTGCGCGTTGCTTTTTACTGTGCGGAATCAATATCCGGCTTACTCTTAGGCACTGAGGCGAGTATCGTGCTCGGCTTAGGCAATTTAGGTGTGAAACTATGGTTCGGTTAATCTTGTTCTACCGACGCGAGTTGTGTGCTCGGCTTTGACTTAGGTATTCTAGGAGCGAGATTATGGCTCGGCTTACCCTGTCTTGTCGATATGAGATTCGGGCTTGGCTTCAACTTAGGCATTTTAGAAGCGAGGTTACGGCTCGGCTTACCCTGTCTTGCTGAAGTGATGCATTTGGAGAAAAAAGATAATATTTATATCATAGTTGCACCCGAAGACTGCCTCTGTTCCCCAGTTTCAAGGATCAAGCTAGTCGTAGTTCGGTTTATAGAGTTACATCATTCGCTAATTAAAGAACATAAAAGCATAAAAGATAGGTTTGTGCCGAAGAGCGCTCTTGTGTTAGCGTCGTCGTCGGCTCTCCTGCAAAAAATGTAAAAAAAATGTAAGTATGGATAGGTTGTCCCCGGAGGGTGGCTGTCGTGGAGAGCTCATGGGTAGGCGTCGTCCATGGTGTTTCAGTAGTAGAAGTGCTTGAGGTTGCTGGAGTTCCAGCCTCTTGGTATCATGTCACCCACCATGGTCGAAAGTTCGTAGACACCTGGTTTGACAATTTTGGAGACTAAGTGTGGGCCTTCCTGGGCAAGGATATATGCTAATGTGCTAGTTAACGACGAGCTGGGAGTCGACCTGGGCAAGGATATATTTTACGTCGAGGCCTTGGCAAGGTGCAGGCCGGCGAGGAGAGCTTCATACTCTGCTTCATTGTTTGATGTGGAGAAGGCGAGCCGGAATGATTATTCAAGGATTTCTCCCGTTGGTGATTCGAGACTGATACGAATGCCATAGCCATGGCAAAATGCATAGGCGTTAGCGAAGAGGGTCCACCGATCAGTTTGTTCCTGTTTGAGGTCATCTCTCGGCTCTGGGGACAATTTGATGAGGAAATTTGTTAAGATTTGGGATTTAGCGCCGGTTCGTCCTTTGTGTTCGATGTCGTATTCGTTGAGTTCAATCGCCCATTTAGTCATTCGGCCTGACTGGCTTGGGCTATGCAGGATTGTTCACAATGGATGATTGGTGAGGACGACTATACCATGTGATGGGTAATGAGGGCGTAATTTTCTTGCTGCAGTAACCACGAGGTAATACGGCCGCGTCTCTGTGTCGTCTAGTGATTTGCTAATATAGAGGATGAGTCGTTGCTCTCCGCGGTCATCTTTATCGAGCACTCCACTCACCGCCAAGCTGGTCACTGCTATGTACAAGTATAATGTGTCGCCCACTTTGGGCTTGGCTAAGATGGGAGCACTGTGGACAGATAGATCTTCAGTTGTTGGAACGTTTCCTCACACTTTTCATTCCACACGAAGTGTTTGTGTCCGCGGAGGAGCTGGTAAAATGGTAGGCATCTGTATGTCGATCGGGAGATGAAGCGGTTGAGGGCAGTAATCCGGCCCGTTATTTTCTACACCTCCCGAGAGGTCTTTGGGGACGGCAGCCCTAGGATTGCTGAAATTTGTTTTAGGTTAGCTTTAATTTCTCGCTAAGTGACGATGTAACCGAGGAACTCTCCCGAGGTCACTCCGAACGTGCATTTGGTGGGGTTGAGCTTCATCTGGTACGCATTAAGGACATCGAAGCACTCTTTGAGGTCAGCTACGTGGGCCTCAGCTTTGAGTGACTTGACTAGCATATCGTCTATGTATACTTCTATCGTTCCACCGAGTTGGATGGCGAACATCTTATTGACGAGCCTTTGGTAAGTCGCCCCGACGCTTTTACACCCGAAAGGCATGACTTTGTAGTAGTATGTGCCGCGCTCGGTGATGAAGGCGGTGTTTTCCTGGTCAGCCACGTTCATCTTGATCTGGTTGTACCCGGAGAATGCATCCTTAAAGGAAAGCAACTTATTACCGACGGTAGCCTCGACGAGCTTGTCAATGTGCGGTAGAGAGAAACTGTCTTTTGGGCACGCTTTATTGAGGTTGGTGAATGCTACGCACACCCTCCATTTGGCGTTCTTCTTTTTGACGACGATGGGGTTAGTCAGCCACTCGTGATATTTGACCTTGGTAATAGAGTCGGCCTCAGTCAGTCAGTTGACCTCGTCGTTAACGGCTTGCACGTGCTTAGGCCCCAACCGTCGCCTTTTTTGCTTTACCAGTTTGTAGGTTGGGTCGATGTTGAGTTCATGGCTTGCCACGGTTGGATCGATTTCGGGCATGTCTCTAGTCTTCCACGAAAATGTCATAATATTTGATTTTAGGAACGCGATGAGCTCACCGCAGAGTGGATCTAAGATTTCTTGCCTGATGCCGACATATCGCTCCGGATCGTAGGGGTCGTGGCAGATTTGTTCGATTGTCTTCTTTTTTGGCTTATCTTGCAGGTAGTTCCTGGGGTCCGCACCCACCGTCCTTTTTCCATTGGCCTCACTAGTGATCATACACGATCGCCCAGCTGACTTTCGCAGTTTGTGTTTGGTGGTGAGGCACGTCCTGGCCATTTGCTGGCTGCCTCGGAGAGTGAAAATTCCTCGTGTGGTTGGGAATTTGACGCACTGACGGTAAGTTGATACGATCGCTTCATAGAGTGGATCCAAGGGTGTCGAGGATGATATTGTATATGGTTGGCCTGTCGACGACGAGGAATTTGACCCACCAAGTCGTCCCAGCGAGGAGTATCAGCAATTTCACCGTCCCGTATGTCAGCATCGAGTTTCCATCGAATCCAGTTAAGGGTCGGGTGGTCTCCGTAAATTCCATGTCAGCATCCGGCATGCACAACTTGTCCAAGGCTTCTTTAAAGATCATAGTCCACTGTACCGCCTGTGTTAACGAGGACCCGCGTTACGTTGTAGTCTGCAACGCGAAGCTCGACCACGACGGGGTCATCATGCGGTTGTTGCACACCTTCAGCGTCGGCATTGATGAAACTTATGACTTCGTTCAGTTCAACGCGTCGGATATGGGCAATGCTCGTAGAATCGTGTTTATGTTCGGCTCATATATTGGGTGACTCGGCTTCGCGCTTATGGTTCTTAAATTGCTTGCATAGAGTCATTCTCAGGATCATGATTGTTGTACAGGGCGGTGGTAGTGGAAGTTCTTCCTCCCACTCAGCGCGTTTCCATTGCGGTTCCTTGTCGGTTCTTGTGGCCTCATCTCGCCCCCACGTCCTTGGCATTCTGGGTCTGGCGTGGTTGTTGTATAGGCGATGTTCGGGCTCGGCTATTTTCACGTCTCCTTTTTTGAACTTGACAGGAGCAGTTCCCTCAGGGCATGGCATTGTGAGGTCGCGTGGCCGGTTTGTTTGTGGTAAGAACAATATGATTGTTTGTCATCCTTGGAAGCATCCCGGTACCATTTGTTGGCGGGGACCCAGGTGCTCTTCGGTATGTCCTTGGCGGGCTCGTTGATTTCGTAGGTTGAAGCGCACTTCCCTTTGTCGCCCTTGTATCCTTTCTCATAATGCTGACGCGGCTCGTGGTAATCTTCCCGCGCCATCTCTTTGACTGCGTCTCTGGGTGCTGAGGACTGGCTGTTGTACCTCTTCAATTTGGCCGCCCTATCTTCTTCAATTTCTACGAATACAGCGCCTCGGTGCAAGGCATCCTCCAGCGAGATGGGCCTACGTAACCTGAAGTTGGCTAGGAGCTCGGAGTCGTAGTACAAGGCTTCCTTCAGCATGTCAATTCCGACATCGTTAGTGATAGTTATGTGCGAGGCCACCTGTTGGAATCACCCTAGGAATGAGCGGAGCAACTCTCTTGGTCCTTGCACTACGCCTAGAGGTCGGCTGTCAGGTGTTCCTTTGCATGAATATCGAGTAATGCTTGAGGAAGGCCTCGGCGAGTTGCTGAAAGTTATCGATGGAATATTGGTCAAGCTTTGAGAACTAGTCCAAGGCGTCATTGGTTAGGTTCTCAACGAATATCTGACATTATCCCATGTATTTTTTTTTCGGGAAGAACCTTGTCCATCCCATGGCGACATGGAACGCCCTCAAGAACTTTCTGGGGTCGGATTTTCTGTCGAATGTGGAACACTTTACCTTCACGTTGGGGTGAAACGGGGTGTTGGACAGCCGTCTGGTGAAAGGTGTGTTTTGTGCCTCAGATAGCACGTGCGCTATTACCGGCGCGGAGCTTTGAGACTGGTGCATCAAGGCCGCCATCTGTAGGCGAGGCGGAGACAGGTGTATGGTTTGGCCGAGCTCGATGGCATTCTCCATTCGCTCCACTATGGCGATGAGTTAGTCGGTCACGCACTGAGCTCTTGCGGCGTTCAGGGTTTTCTCCGCGTCTTGCTGGGATAGGCGTTCGATGGCGGCATTGGCCACCAACTCGCTTTTGTTTTGTGTGGGATGGCTTTCGGCGTCGCTGGTGACACCTTCGAGGTGGGTGGACCCAGTGAGGTCGTCGGCGGACCAGGAGGAACCTTTTTGACTCCCGTCGGCGGGGTCAGGTCAGTCATCCTACCACTTGTGCGTTGAGAATCTCATTTCCCTCTCCTTCTAGCGCCAATTTTTTGTGCAGGGCTTAGCATAGTGATTATAATGAGATTAAGATGAGATAATGAGGTAGAAATTTTGTTTATTAAGTAGTCAAATGTGCAATTACAAGGTTGACAAGGTTAAAAACACGATTACAAAGCTAAGTGAAACTAGGGGTTTTTTAGTGTGTGGTGGAAATGTCTGGATGGCTCTCAACTAAGCCATCCTTCTCCTTTTATAGGCGGGTTCCTTTAGGGTTTTCCTGCTCATGCGTTTTGGGTGCCCCTACGTCGTACGGACTCGGTCTGTCTTGGAGCCGAAAGTACGTCCTTAGGTGTCAGATGGCATGTAATTAATCCTCCATCCCGACGGGCTCGCTGACAAGATGAGGCCCATAAATGTGGATACTCATAGCCGAGGCCCATTAAACTCGGACACGCTAATGACGTGGTCACCGCTGGCTGACGTGGCCAGTACTGCCTCGACGTGGCCGATTATAATTCGACGGGGACGGCTCTTGTCAACACGGTGTTGGCGATGAACCCTAAGCGGGCCAGAAGGGGTCATGGACCCACCTCCAACAGCTTTGTCTCTTCCTCGACATCAAACGCGTACCTCTCCCTCATTTCTTCATCAAAATCGTCATCATTTCGACCACTATGATCCATTCCTTCAACAAATTTGACTACAGACATGATGAATTACACTTCAATCAACTCGATTTAGAGAGAAATTGAAAATTTGGGAATTAGTGTTCGAAGGTTTTTGCTTTATGTTTTGTCGAACAATAGTTTACTGAGGTATTAAGACATATCGAATATTAGGTTGGTTAAACTGGTTAGCAATTGGGTAAATTTTTGGTTTAGGTTATGAATTATGGTTAACGAGTTTTGGCTAGGCTGTAATTGTGGTTTACTATAACCAATTAACCACCTAATCCGATCCTGGGGAAATAGATTAAAAAAGTTACAATAGGGAAGATTTTGGTTGAGAAGTTACGATGGAAGGATTCATATAGAGGTGATTGTTCGGGATTGATTTAGTGTTATATGAAATTTTCTAAGAGATCCAAATCGTTTCAGCAACAACATTATGATGAATTAATCTGAGTAATAATATGTGATGTATATAGACTGAAATGTTCGACATTTTATCTTCTTCTTTTTTTTTTCTTCTTTTTTTGTGGTACGATACATTTGATCTTATTTTATGGTTTCCTTTTGTTTGCTCGTTTCATTTGATTACTCGCTAGTATATGTAAAAACTTTTGAATTAAGGGATTTCTCTTTCATAGTTTTTATCAATGGGTCAGGAATTAAAATTAGGATTTTCTCAATAAAGAAGTAAAATAGAAAACGAAAAAGCTTGATATAAAATGGACAGGCCACCAAATATTTCACAAAATGTAATAATTTCAAAATGTAGGTAGTTAATGTTTTAGTCGATGTAATCGAAAGACTTTAAATTATGCATTTGTAATCATTCGGTGATCGTTAAATCATATAGAAACACGACCCATAATCTCACATTAGTTGAATAAACGCCGGCTTCCTTCTTTCTCCTTTTTTTTTGCTTCCCTTTTGTTATCTTTGCGATTCTCGAGATCTGACAGAGATTACCTACTAACAAAACCTTAAAAGACTTTTAATCCAAAATTCTATGTAAAACATCATCTAGTAATATTAATATAACAAAGTTCGAAAGAATATTATGCAAACATAGGCAGGCAAAAAAAGAGAAATCTCCCGAAAACAAATCCAATAGAGAGAAGCATAATACGAATATACGATACTAACAAGATTTGATAGAACATCTAATGCTATGATTCAGTAATTACTTTATAATCCTGAAAATTCACAAAGTAAAACTCATGGCCAAACCTCCTATATAAAATATTAATTTAGAATATTTTTTTGTTAATGGAAAAATACATGGAACGACATCTCAAACTAGAAAGATATTTGTAAGTGAATGCTATTTTAGTTGAAAATTTCACTTAAAAAGTTTCGTAATACACGAGTTTACAAGATGTTCATACTCTAATTAATAAGAGTGATCTTTTTAATTAAAAACATAAATATTTTCTTAAAAAGTTATTTTCTAAGAATTTAAGTATGGCGCAAGTAGCCTTTAGCCTAGTGGCAGACGATAAATCCTCTGCTACCATACTTGGATATCCAGGGATCGAGTTCCGCTGCCTGCATTATGTAGGAACTTGATTAATGGACCGACGAGTTGTGGTCCAATATTAACCAAAAAAAAAAAATTTAAATATGGCATTTTTCTCTCTTTTTCTTTAATAGCATTTTTCTCTTATGTCTTGCTAGTTTGTATTTTCATTTAATAAAGTTCTCCTGAAATTTTATCTATATTTCAAACTGAAAGATGTAATATATGTAACTAATTATTAATTATGTGGCTATCCTATTAAAATCTATAATAAATAACTCAATGATACAAAGATTGCATAAAGAGAAAGAACTTTCTCAATCTGTATGATTTGTGATAACAAGATAATTTGCATAGTAGTTTATTTCTCAATCTGTATGATTTGTGATAACAAGATAATTTGCATAGTAGTTTAATCAGCGAGCATATCAAGCATAAGTTACATCATTTATAACCAAGAATATAGTGAGAATTAGATAGCTAAGGGACCATTTTATAAAGCTTAAATTATTACTTGTTTATTCCCTTTGGTAACACACAAAGTCCAAATCTCACATGTGAGTGGGGGTGTCTGAGTGTGAAAGTGCACATACACACACACAAATATATAAATACCTTCAACATTACTTTTAATATATTAAATTGTATATTAATATAAACTTAATTTTAACATATTTAACATCAATTTTTTATATGAAAAAATAAAATTGAATTTGCATTCCAACTTAAACAATACTGATATTAGCTGTAATTATAATTTTTACTTATAAAATTAAATATTTTACATTGATAACATTTAAAAATAAGTTAATTCTTTGTATAGCAATGTGTGTATATAAGTTATCAAGAAGAACTAGGGATGTGTTCACGAACCAATTAGTGAAGATACTAGATATATAAATTGAAATTTTCTAAGCAGATAATATGTATTTTACTTTTCTTACTTCTTTTTGACTTGGTATATAATGATGATGATTATGTTGGATGGTATCTTGGATTTGGTGAATGAATTAATAACATCAAAGAAAATAAACATTATTATGTCATTTGAATTTGGCCCATCACTCCATGATCAAATTGAATATAATTTCTTTAACTAATTAAGCCCTCAAATCATTCCATTAAAAGCCTCTTTTGTACCCGCAATCACATGCATCCTCTCTATTTGTCTCTCTCCTTCATCCATCTAACATACACCTCTTTACCCATATACATGTACTTATTTGTTTCATGCGGTGTGTATATATAATATATCATGGGCCGTTCTCTATGATGAATTGATAAAGATATAGAGAGAAAGAGAAAGAGATTGAGATTGAGAGAGAGTTCAAGGGAACTTTAGAGAGTTGATTAAGTGCTCTGAGATTATTTTATTGGTGTGGTTACTTAGCTAGTGTGATTGAGATTAAAATGAAAATCTCAAAGCCTATAAGGAATGTTTTCATTTATATTTTATTCTATCTTTCTTCAGCTCCAATGTTTGTCATCTGCTCATCTCTTGAAGTCACCATTGATAACCATTCACCAAAGAATCTCAAGAGTAAAGGATCCCTAGATCAAGACAAGGTACTTTCTCTCGGTTTTTTAATTGGTTCATGTTTCCTCATTTAAATACTACATTTTCAGTATTCTTACAAAATTTACATATATATATATATATATATATATATCTTAAATTATATATGGCAGTTGAGTGATCAAATGATAAACAGCATAAAGCTTCATGGCATTCTCTTATGGGTTTCCATGGGATTTCTTTTGCCAATGGGGATTCTCTTCATAAGAATGGCCAATAAAGATCATGGAAATGGAAGAAAAATTAAAGTGTTATTCTATCTTCATGTCCTTTTCCAGGTAATTTTATCAATATTTGTATGTAAAAATTTTGTTATTTGCTGAAAATTTCATATTATTCTCGAATTTTAAGCTATAAAGTAGTACTATTTACAATAATGCAAATTAATCTTTGTTCAAAGTCGATCATGATGGCATCTCCCTTTAATCATTTTCTTTACTATAAATATAATATCAAATATGCTATTTAAGGGTGGTAGATAAGTTATATATGAATATTAAAAACTAAGAAACAAGAACCACTCATAGTCTTAAAGATACTCAATTTCTACAGCTAGATTTATATACATTGAAATTAATTTCAAATTGACAGCCTATGAAGTAATTGCTTCTTAAATTTGCTATATAGCTTCGATCATGATTTCTTGCATACTAAGGGAAATTGAACTAAGGACACACTATGATTACACTCTTACATACATATTCAAAGTCATATATTAAATGTTTTATTTTTTAATTATTAAGCAGATACTGGCAGTGGTTTTGGCTACAATTGGAGCTATAATGTCTTTAAGAACATTGGAGAATTCTTTTGACAACAACCATCAAAGACTTGGCTTGGCTGTTTATGCTGCTATGTGGCTCCAATTCTTGACCGGTGTCTTCAAGCCTTCAAGGTACATATATACAAGTAATGTATACATTTTTTATAAAGGAAAACAATCTTTTTCTCTACGAAAACTATCATATAACACAAAATGCACCTTCATGTATTACATATTTCCGATAATAAAGTTAAATATCTAAATCTCTTTGAAATAAAATTTCTAAACCTATATTATCTTAAAACAATAGTTCGAGATCCAAAACCACCAAACTAACACTAAAACTGATTTAAATCAAAATTATTGGAATTTACGCTCTTGAACTATTCTCCTGAAGATATTTAGGTTTATAACTTTTATTTTGGGGAGATTATGATCTTCAACTTTATTATCATAGAGATATTAAATGAGGTTTTAGTTTAGGGTGCATATAATGTTATATGATAGTTTTTACATAAATAGTTCATTTTGGCTGATGCGTATTTATATACATATGTCTCACATTTTTCGTTTTTATTGGCTGCATTGTAGAGGGAGCAAAGGCAGATTGAAATGGTTCTTATTGCATTGGATACTTGGAACAATAGTGTCGATAGTTGGCATAATAAACATATATACAGGCATTAGAGCTTATCAAAAGAAGACATCATCAAGTAGTGACTCAAGTCTTTGGACAATCTTGTTCACAGCTCAAATCACTTGCCTTGTCTTTCTCTATCTATTTCAAGACAAATGGAGACATTTTCAAAAGCAAAGAGTTGGTCTTGATGAATTGGATCATCACCAAAATAATAATAATAATCCAAGTGGAAGTAACGACCAAAATATCCAAGTGGTAACAAGAAATGATGATCATGAACCTAAGGTCATGGCTCCTCAACCTTGTCGCAAAAGTAATGCACTTGTAAATCTGTTTAAATTGATTTGACTGGTGTGAATGTCAATTATATAAACAGACTTTATTCTAATTTTTTTGGATATATATGATCCGAAATATCAGATGTTATTTTTAACATTTGTTTATGATGATAGATGTTTTTAGATTTGCTTCAGTTTTATTTTTTTGGTAATATTTGTAAATTATAAAAGAANGTTTATGATGATAGATGTTTTTAGATTTGCTTCAGTTTTATTTTTTTGGTAATATTTGTAAATTATAAAAAAAATTTCTTCTTTGTGACAAAAAAAAAAAAAAAAAGAAATTTTTTCTATACTTTCTATTTAGCGAATTTCATCAAAAATACCCATTTTGAAAACACAATCATGTGAAATACTTAATTTTTGAGACCTTGTCCCATCTATCCACTTTCACTTTCCAAAAGACAGTTTTACCTCTACGAAAAGAAGACGGGTTGTGTGTCTTGAGGTAGAGACTGCTAAGCTCAAAGCTGACCAAATTAAACGGGCATCACAATACATATATATTTTTAAAATAAGTATGTCCATATCCTATCATTAAATTATGCAGAATTATGAATGATATGTCCATGTCCTTATCAAAACAAGGGCAATTGTTCATGTTCTTATCTAAATTGAACATACGTCCATTACTTCTCATTAGAGTAATCGAAAGGGGAAACACACATAGGGTTAGTTTTAAAGGAGAGTGGTTTCTCATGAAAGTAAAAAAGATGAACATAGATAAGGGTGATTTCAAAGGAGAGTGGTAGTTGATAAAAAGCGGAAGTCAAGGACATAAGTAGTTGTAATTGTTTTATGGTTGTGTCCTATACTAAAGAGAAGGATTTTTGGTATGTATTTTACCTAATCGTGGACATTGGTTATGTTAGTAATGCTGGGTAATATTCACACTAAAACTACCTTTTCGTCAATATACTCTTTCTCCCTTTTCTGGTTATATATCCATATATAAGTAGTACAACTATTATAATTGTTGATGGAGACGTGGTGTCTTTTATCCACTCTCATCTATGTTCGCCGGACCCAGTCCCATCAAGCATCATATTGGTTAGCTTGTCTTGTCTTATGTTAGAAAGTAGAAGACAAGTACATAAGTAGTAACTTATTAGGTAGTCCTCAGTTTTACAATTGCAAATTTTTGATAGATAGAACTTTGAAAAATTAGAAGTTTTGCGGTTTGTTTCTTCTCGAGAAATATAAATGTCCATGTCTTTCACCAACTGTTGAGGAAATTTTGTATATTTGTCTTTATCCCGTGGACAGATCATGATGCATTAGTAAGGTAATGTCCATAATTAATTAATTGATAATTATGTACATGTGTTCATGTCCTTCTCCAGCATGTGCAGTGATGGACACAAATAAGTGGAATATCCATGTCCCTATAAAACAAGTAAGTGGATTGTCCATGTCAGTCGGAAAATGACCAGAAAAATGACTCCCGTCGGATGCCATTGGGAACTGAATATTTTATTTTATTTTTTATTTTTAATCAAAAATTATATTCCGTTGGGTGTGAATCCGACGAGAACCGACAGAATTTTCTATTTTAATTTCATTTTATTATTTTAATCAAAAATTATATCCCATCGGGTTCCGTTGGGTGTAAATTCGACAAGAACTGACGGGATTTTCTATTTTTTGTTTTTTATTTTTTAATCAAAAATTATATTCCATCTGGTTCCGTCGGGTGTGAATCCAATGAGAACCGATGAGATTTTATATTTTTATTTTTTAATCAAAAATTATACCTCGTCGGGTTCTGTCGGGTGTAAGTCCGACGAGAAACGACAGAATTTTCTAATTTGTTTTTTTTGTATTTTTTTTAATCAAAAATTATATCTTACGGGTTCAGTCGGGTGTAATTCGACGAGAACCGACAGGATTTTCTATTTTTTTATCGAAACTAAGCGATGGGAACCTACGGCGTCCAACAGAAGTGATTACAACATGTTTTGCATGAGACGTCACTATTTTAATCGAATATTAGGTAAGCTATGTATCCATCAGATTATTTCCTCTATAAATCAAAATGAGTTCAATTTCTCTCCTTCACACTCTTCTTTATCCTTCTTAAAATATACAATGTCAAACTCGAATTTCCAATCTTGGATGGACAGAGCACGTATCGATAAAGCAACGAGAACATTAACCAAAGAGTATGCAACCGGGTTGAAAAGTTTTATAGACTTTGCGGCGTATCAGAGTCTCCGCTCAAAACAGGTAAGATTTATTGTCTGTGTATAACCAGAATATGAAATACATTTTTGTTACAACTGTCTGGAGTCATCTGTACCGGAGATGTTTTTTCCCTAGTTACCAAATCTGGTATTCGTATGGAGAAGATGATTTGAATGTCAACTTTGGTAGTTATAGCAGAGCTAGTAATACTGATATAGGTGAGGAATTAGGTTACCTTGTAGATGTTAATCTTGGCAGTAGCGGATTAGGTCGTTTAGGTGTGTAAACAACAGTCCCGGTGGAAAAAATGATGGTACTTTTCAAATGGTCAACGATGCATTTAGAGAGGAAGTTCTGGTATTTACTAAGGCTAGGAACAGGGGTGAAGAACCAAATGTCGATGCGCAAAATTTGTTTATTATGCTAAATGCAGTGAAGAAGTCGTTGCATAGTGGTTGCAGTGATGAAGTGTCACCATTGTCGATAGCAGCTGAATTGATGAATATAAAAAAATTCCATCGATTCTCGCCAGAAATTAACAACGGATCCTGACAGACCATGGCGGAAAGTGGAGGTAAAATGAAGCGGCAAATGTTTTAGCTTCGTTTGTTGCAAAAATAAAACCTAATCCTCGACGGAATCCAACGGGAAACCGATGGCTTGTATTATAAATTAAAGTCCAGCCTCTTCTTCCTCCTTCGAACAACACAAACTCTTCTCTTAAAAATTCGGCAGTTTCAGCCCATTCCTCGCCAGGAGAACAACCCAACACTGCCGTAATCACTACCAACTCATCTAATCCCACCCGAAATCATGTAAGTTTCTTACCTTTTTCTCATTTTCATTTCTTTGATTGAAATTAAACTTTGAAATAGGTTATAGAATGCACAAATTAGGCTACATAACTCGATTATTAGGTTGACTCTAGTTAGGAGAAGGTTGGATTTCGCTTGGGTTGTGATGATTTTAGAGATTTTGTTGCTTTGGTGTTAAATCGTTTTTGGTTTCAATTTATATTAAAATTTATAATTTGTATATATTAAAATATTTTTCAATTTATATTAAAATTTATTACTTGTAAATTTACTTATATTTTGTGAATTGAATTATTTTTATATTTTATAAAACAAATATCAATTTGATTATTCATATATATTATATTTATACAACGTTTCAATTTTTCAGGATTTCGTACGACTACTTTCAGCGATCACGTCCGGAATCATCACGGGAGCACGATTCTGACGACATGCCTAGTCCGCATCGGAGTCCAACTCGTGTGCCCGAACCACAGCCAGAGCCACAACCACCTATGCATGTGACGATTGAGGAGATATTGACACATCCAAATTGTGGCCATCTGAAGGTTCTCGATCCTAGTCGGGGAAACAATACGACATGGTAATTACTATACTTAATTTATTTAATTGAAATTATCAATATATAATTATAACTTACTTTTCTCAATTTTAGGTTTCGCATCGAGGGGAAGATAGTTTCGTTAATGAAGGTTATGATATAGACGCAGCTCCGGATTGTGTATCCAACATTCAGCAAGTTCCCTTTGGACCTGAGGGAGTAGTGGTTCACATCTTTTGCTGTAAACAACTATTTATCATAATAACTTTACATTTTCAATTATTAAAAACTTTTTTACTAATGTTTACAATTGACAACAACATTTCAACTGGGCCATCCATCACACGCCTCAAGCAGAAGTTCGAGGAGCAGTGCAGTTCTTCCTATAGCAACCACGTCTATCAGTGGAAGCTATCGTGGGAGAGAGATCCTACTGAGGTACCCCATGGTCGCCCGGCGGAGATATACCCGGTTTGAGTACTGAAGTCTTCCGGCGATGAAGAAGCTGTCCGAGAGGAACAAGAAGAACGCAAAGGTGGTAAGGACGTCGAGAAGGCCCTGGGGATACACAACGCCGGCTGCCATACATTTGGGCGCGTCGAGGACGATATGGTAAGTTTCAATTTAAAATATAAGTATTTCATTGAATATATGCGTAACAATGTTTCTGGTTTTGTAGATTATTGAAAATGGGTGCGTATCAGATTGGCTCAGCCTGATGAAGAAATGTCACACCACCAAGAAGATCAGAGCGATCGAGAACCCGAAGGTATTGGAGGTGGTGGAGAGGGTCGAGCAGAGGAAAGAAGAGCTCCTAACCAAACGCACTCAGGACAAAGGGGGTCCTATTGAGCTCTCTCGAGAAGACATCAACCGCATTGTCGTTGAGGTATTCATTTAATCTAATAATTTACTCTTTTAGGTTATGTAAAATTATATTGATAACCGTCTTTTTTTTTTTTTTGGTAGGAAACTCCTTGCAGGAAGGGACAACGATTTGAACTTGATAAGCTTGTCACTACCGATGGTTTGCCGGTAAGTGTTGACCTGAGTCAGGGGTTGGGTCTCAGTCAGCGGGATCGTCAAGAGCTGGTGGATCTCCGAGCGAGTCACATGCATATGGAGGAGAGACTCCGCGAGACTGAGAATAGGCAAGCGAGGAGTGACGCTTAGATTGCCAAGCTTCTACGGATGTTCAACACTCATTGATCCTTCACATCGAATAGCGAGACCCAAACCCAGAGATTTAGTTTTATCGTACTATATTTTGTATCAAAACATATTTATTAAAACAAATTCAATATTAAAAATTTGTTTTCAAAATTATTAAATATAATATTCAAAACAATTAATATTAAAAAAATAAATAATTATATTCCTGTCGGAAACCATCGGGTTCAAAACTGACGAGATCCGACAGCCCTAAACAGACGAATTCCGACACCTATAAACTGACGAGATCCGACGGCTAGAAACCAACGAGATCCGACGGGCGTAACCGACAAGATCTGATGGCCACAAACTGACGAGATCCGACGGGCCTAACCGATGGGATTCGACGGTTACAATCTGACGGCTTCCAACATCTTTGGCCGACGGAACTCGGTGGGTTTCTCATCGGATTGTTGTCGTTGGTTTCCATTGGTTTCGATCGATGACAACCGATGGGATCTTGATAAAAATAGGACATGGACTACATGTTGATGAGCAAGAGCTTGTAAAAGCTCTAATTGAAGGCCGCTTAGGTGGGGCTGTGCTTGATGTGTTTGAGCAGGAGTCGCATGTGCCAGAAGAGCTCTTTGGTCTTGAAAATGTGGTTCTGCTTCCTCACGTTGGGAGTGGCACTATGGAGATACGGAATGCCATGGCCGATCTTCTTGTTGGTAATCTGGAAGCCCATTTTTCTGGCAAATCACTTCTCACTCCCGCTGTGTGAGTGAGACCCATGATACACTTTGTGATCGACTTTTTGTGCTGTTAATAACTCCAAGCCCACTTTATATATGTCTTGTTGTTCGTTGATCTCCAACGACTTCTCTTGAGTTGTGCTAATAATCTTATGGCAGAAGCGTTCAATGTTGTGAATTTATATAAATTTAAACTCATACCACTTAGGCTTAAGAGATTCTATTTGATAGTGATCGCATCTAGAAGATCTGGTGGTTATAAGGATTGGTTTCCACTACCATGGCTAATAGTGTGCTCGATTTGATCAAAATATGACATGTTTGCTCATAATTGGTAATAAGCTAATCTAATTTGATCTCTAGTCTTCCTAATATTGCTTTTTCATTATTTATGTCTCAGATATGTAGTTCAATGCAGAGTTTGCTAGTTTCTCAGGTTTTAACCATACACTACACTTAGGCATCAGTTTTACCGCCGTTTGGAGTGATAAATCCACTAGAATGTGTTTGTATGTGAAGTGTAGTATCAAGTGAATGAATTTAGGATCTCGTGTTTCAAGTGTTTGATACTGCTGATTTTATTGATGGACTCTTTTGCTTCTAAGATTGATAGACTGCCTTTGTCTTCAATTTTCTTAAGTCTGCCCTTCTTCACATTGATAGATTGAAAGTGCATGAGCCATTTAGGACATACTAGGGCTTGTTGCGCATAACTGCAGACTAACAATCCCTACAATGGGTGGGTTGTTCTTTTGTTCCAATGGTATGTCTGTTACATTTACGTTGACTACATTGATATTTATCCATCGAAGTCTTAGGCCTAGCTGTAACCAGTGCTCAAAATTTCGTTAGGCACTATACGTTTGCTCAGGTACCGAATAGCGAATTATCAATAAAGCAGAAATAAATCGGGGACTAATCGAAGATTAATTTTTTTAACTAATTTTAATGTTTTTTTTTAACATCCATGTTAATGACTTAGTGTTATCATATTAATTTATTTCTAGAAAAACTTTGAAATACAACATCTATTTTAGAAGATAGAAGTCCAATCACTTGATACACCAAAAAACATAATGTTTTGATTATGAGAATATAAAAAAAAAAGTTAAAAGGACATGTGTTGAACTTGTTCTTCAATGATCAAATAATCATGTGTTTTGGACTTCTAGATGTGTGTTGAACTTGTTAGTTACTTAGTAATTCTGGAGAAACAAAAAAAAATTGACAAAAAAAATAAGCAATCGAAGACATGGTGAGCTTTAAAACAATATGAGCTAAAGTTAAATACAAAGACGTAAGCTATGGTGAGCTTTAAAACCATAGTAACACAAACAAGCGTATAAGTTCATTACGTTTGGGCCAATTCTCACAAATAGGCCAGTTTTCTCTCAACTTTATGTTTGGGCCAAACCGATTTTGTTCTATTTAATCGGCGCTTACACGCTGAGATAATAATTTTTTCCGCAAGCCGTATAATTTCATCCGATCAACTCCAATTCTCTTCGGTTCATCACCAATTAACGTTTTTACGTCCGAGTACTCGCCAACTCGCCCGCTATATAGAACAGGGGCTGTAACTGTACATTAAAGTCAAAGGGAAAATGGTGAAAAAAACCCTGACTTCTTCCAAAAACAAAACAGAATTCCTAACCTTTATTTGTGGGATTTTAAACCCTGGAGTTTTAAAAAGAATAGAAATTAGCCCTACGTTAAAGAACGTTAGATAGACTAACGGTGCTAAAAACTCATCGTTTAGTTTAATTACAAATAACATAAATTTAACAAAAAAAGGAAAAGAAAGTATACTTGTAACCCATCTCCAAAGCCGTAACTTTTTGGTTCTCTTCTTCTTCAATATTAGGTCAAATATCCTCTTTATTGGTGTGATCAAAGAAGAAAAACCAGAACACATATCTCATCATTGCTAACTAAAATGAGGTAAATCTATTTGACTTTCTGGGTCTATTTCAATTTTATTTATGTAAATATAATATGAATATAGTTTCGGTACGTGTTGCTCTATAAATTTATTTAACATTGTCTTTGTATTTTTGCTACTATAAGAGGTCAATTTCGTTATCTAGTATCTTCTTTTATTCATACGTTTGATTTTTCATGGAATTAGTTAAGAAATCCCATCGCTTGATTGTCTAATAAGTTGTTTTGTGTTTATTATCCCTTGCCGTATTTCACTTTTGAATTTCGTTCGATTTTAATAATCACGCAAAACAAATGGAGATAATCTAGTTGATAACCACATATCAAACAAAGAAACTTTTTACAGTTGATCATTAACTAACACTTGATTTTATAATTCAGTGATTCTCTGGACCGTTACGGTGTTGTCACAGATGACGAATGCGACAATGTTGATGGTAGTGACAATGAAACTGAATAAAGTGAAGAGCTTTTTAATTTAAAGGTGCAACATGACAGTGACTACGAAGATGATTCATCTAGTGAAATTATTGCATTCCAAGTTGGCCAAGCTTTCATTGACAAAAATAGTTTTAGAAAAGCGATTGACAAATACGCTGTGGATATGAAGAAAAATATACGATATAAGAGATCTGAATCTACTAAAGTTGCAGCTGTTTGTGCAGAAAATGGATGTCCTTGGAATATATATACACTACAAGAAAAGGTAGCTAAATCCGACGGAATTTCCGACCGAATTTGTTTCCGTCAGAAAATCAGAAAACATTTCCGACGGAAACAAATTCCGTCGGAAATGTCTAGGTGATTACCGACGAAAACCGACGGATATTTTAATTAATTTTAAAATAATTAAATCCGTCGGTTTCCGTCGGAAAATAAGTATAAATTTTCGACGGAATTTTATACTTATTTTCCGACGGAAACTATATCCGTCGGAAATTATTTACATATTTTCGACGGAAATCGACGGATAAGCTGACCAAAGTGGTTACGAATCGAACACCAACGTTTTACATGGGTTGGGACGTAGGTAGGTATGGTCATCAGTTTCCGTCGGTATCCGTTGGATAATTCGGCCATCCAACCCCTATATATACTTTCAAA
>OVAX01002609.1:0-19829 GCA_900406405.1 Lepidium africanum | reverse complement strand
GGGGGGGGGGGGGAGGGGACAACGAACTGGAGGGGGCTACTGTTGGAGGTAGGTCTTGGGCCCACTAGATATGATCACTGATCAGCAAATGGACCTCGGCGGAGAGAGGGAAAAAGGAGAGACCACTTTGTCATAAAAGGAAGCGAGAGTGGCGCCGAGGAAGAGGTTGGTCGGCATATTTTATCTAAGAAATATAGATAAGAATATCCTGTTTGTCACTCCTTAACGAGAATCCAAATCCACTCTTGTAATCTTTTACACAATTCAAATGAAAAAACATAGTGCTAATCCCACCACAAACAGTTAGCGCCGTATGTGGGGACATGGATTACTCTCAACTCAAATGGCAAACACGATCGACCAAACATCCCAGGTCGAGGTAGGCTGCCAGACCAAACCTCCGGTGATTCAGACGAAGAGCTCACCGATGACGCAACAGCAGCAAAATATCACGGCGGGAAGAATGCCCGCCATAGCCAAAACAACCGACCCTATCGATTAACCCGCAAGGGAGGAATCACACCTCACTCCGTCAATCGCCAACCCCACTACGTACAGGCCCGACCCGCTTCAACTAATCCTCGATAGAATGGAACAAATGAACATAGAAACCTCCGAACGCCTTGGGATGTTGGCCGCTGCTCAAGCCACATACCAGGAATAGATAGCCGGACTCTAGGCTATCCGCACACCCCCAAGTTTAAACAGGGTCTTGTTTAACGATACACCCGCAACTCGGGAGGTGTCAGCGTCAGAGCAAGCTTCGAGAACATCAGAAAGACTTGAAGGAATCCGGGTACAAGAGGAGAAGAGGGTTGAGGCTCTAGAAAAGATTGTTGGAGGCTGGATGTCGAGGTTACATCAAGCAACCAGCTCGGCACTGGAATTTGATTTGGTCAGGGCTCAGATGCAAAATACGCCGTTCACGTGCCACCTCTCTCGAATCCCAGTCAGCTTCGACGCCAAGATCAGATGCTCGACCTACGAAGGAAGGACCGACCCAAGGAACTTCTTGACGTCATTCACCATAGCCACACGGAGAGTCAGATTCTCTCCCGAAGAGTAGGACGCGGGGCTATCTCAGCTATTCGTCGAGCACTTAGACAATAATGCCTTGGGATGGTTCGCTAAACTCAAGTCGTACTCGATTGACAATTTTGACTAGCTAACCGATGAATTCTTGAAGCACTATTCAATGTACATATGACATAACACTTTGATCACCGACTTGCAAGTTGTGCAGCAAGGACCAAACGAACCGCTCAGAGCTTTCCTCGATAGATTTTGAGACGTTGCCGCAGGAGAGTCGATAGCCAACGAAAGCGCGACCGAGCTGCTGAGAACAACAATCTGGCACGAGGACGAATTCGTCAAGAGGGACCTGAAAATGTGTAGATCGACATCCATAGAAGATGCCATGCATCGCGTGCTGATGCATGCTGAGGCCGGAGAAGAAAGAGCGGCAAGCGCCGAAAGGTATGCCACTTTCACCCGAATAACCACGCCCAAAAACATCCCTAGCATCCCGGCGGAGGTATACGTAGAGCCACAGCAGCATTCAAACAAGGAGTACCGCAAGAAACAGACCACCTTTATGGTAGACGCGAACGAGGAGGACTCAGAACCGACACTCGGCTCCACGCCGAGGAAGCCTAGACGATGGAACAACAAGTGGTATCGCCCCGGAAGCCAACCAGAGGAGGACATATACTGTGAATTCCATCAAAGCACTACGCATTCCACGGCAAAATGTAGGAATCTGAAGGTCTTCCTGCTCGAGAAGTTCCAACAAGGCAAAGTCCCGGGCGCTAAAGAAGCAGCAGCAGAAGCTTCGGCCCGATCGAGAAATACGTCCGCGCTAGTCAAAATTATTGACGTAACGGACGCGAAGCCTGCGCTACAAATAAAGCATGAGGGGCCTGCTTCCCCCTGCCAGGCCTACCTAAGAAGAAGCGTAGTGAAAGCACAAAATTGTAACCAACAAAAGGCAGGGTGAAAATGATAATGGGAGGCTTGGTAACATGCAACGACTTCATCAGGTCCATCAAAAACCACAAGCATAAGGCAGAGGCTCTGCTATACCCACACGTCGAAGGAATCGCGAAAGACCAATGCCTCTAAATAATAGAGGGGTTGACCTCACGCCCCAATCCGGCCGAGGAGAATGGGGACAGACTTGCCAACCCCACAATGACCCCTTGGTTGTAGAGATCAGAATCACCGACTACGAAGTTGCCAGAATTCTGATAGACACAGGTAGCTCGGTCGACCTCATATTCAAAGAGGCCTTGGACAAAATGGACCTTTAGGATTTTGCGTGAAGCCGGCTCGTCACCCTCTCTCCGCCTTCGATGGGAAGACCTTAAACAAGGTTGGGACGGTCAAGCTCTCGGTTTCCATAGCCAAAACACGCACTGGGTACGATTCCACGTCATGGATGCCCTGATGATTTACAATGTAATCCTAGGAACGCCATGGATCCACATGATGAAAGCAGTTCCTTCGACGAATCACCAATGCAGCAAGTTCGCTACAAAGACTGGCATCGACACCCTGAGGGGAAGTCAAAGGATGGCAAGGTCATGCTTCATCACGGAGCACAAGCCGTGCACCAACTCGACTCAAACGTACGCGATCTCCATGCCTACATTGCCCACTCACCAGATGATGACGAATTCACCGCCGAAAGAAGCGGTTGAACAAATCAACATTGATTGTTCCCACCCAGAGCGATGTGTCGGGATTGGTGCAGATCTAGACCCGTTGATCCGCAAAGAGCTTTCAAAATTCCTCGAGGACAACATCTCGACGTTCGCCTGGAGCACAACAGATATGACTAGAATTGATCCAAGTATCGCCTGCCACGAGCTCAACACAGACCCCACCTTTCACCCAATTAAACAAAAGAGAAGAAAGCTAGGCCTTGAGTGTGCACAGGCGGTAAACAACGAAGTAGAATGACTGCTAAAGGTGGGATCAATCGCCGAGGTGAGGTATCCTGAGTGGCTAGCAAACCTCGTCGTAGTCAAAAAGAAAAACGGAAAATGGAGGGTATGCACCGACTTCACTAACCTCAACAAGGCATGTCCAAAGGACAGCTACCCTTTACCACATATAGACTAGATCATCGAGGTTTCGTCTAGTAATGATCTCTTATCATTTATAGACGCCTTATCCAGCTACAACCAAATTCAAATAAATTACGCAGACCGAGAAAAAACCGCCTTCATCACGGTCAGAGGAACGTATTGTTACAGGGTTATGCCCTTCGGTCTCAAGAATGTCGGCACAACATACCAACGCCTCGTCAGCAAATGTTCACAGATCAGCTCGGGAAAACCATGGAGGTGTATATCGACGATATGCTCGTCAAATTCTTGCACGCAAGCAATCACATCGAACACCTCAAAGAGTGCTTCCAGATTTTAAATCAATACGGAATGAAGCTCAACCCAGCCAAATGTACGTTCGGGGTAACATCGGGAGAATTTATGGGGTACATCGCCACGAAACGCAGCATTGAGGCAAATCCCAAGAAAATTTCCGCGGTACTCGATCTACCATCACCTAAAAACCCCTGCGAGGTTCAGTGGCTAACATGACAGATAGCCGCCCTCAATCGCTTTATTTCGAGATCCACTGATAAGTGCCTCACGTTTTATCAATTGCTCCGTGGAAATAAGCATTTAGTACGGGACGATAAATGTGAGGATGCTTTCAACCAGCTAAAGTCATATCTCAACCCCGCCGATTCTGGCAAAACCAGGAGAAGGCGAGGTGCTCTACCTATACGTCACCGTATCAAGATAAGCGGTAAGTAGTGTTCTCGTTAGAGACGACCCCGGTGAGCAAAAACCTATCTTCTATACAAGTAAAGCCTCGGACAAGGCGGAGACAAGGTACATGGCTTCGGAAAAACTTGCACTCGCCGTTGTCACAGCAGCACGAAAATTGCAACCTTATTTCTAGTCGCACACCATTATGATACTGTCGCATCACCCTCTACGTGCCATCTTGCAAAGCCCAAGCCAATTAGGGCACCTGGCCAAATAGGTGATTGAGCTCAGCGAATATGACATAGAGTACAAGGGAAGAACATCGGCCAAATCCCAGGTACTAGCCGATTTCCTGATCGAATTGTTACCCGACCAACTACCTTTGCACATGGAGATAGAACACCCTTGGTTGCTGCACATTGATGGATTGGCTTCACAGCACGGCTCAGGCATTGGTATGCGATTTGAATCTCCAAACAAGGACATCCTGGAACAATCTTTCAGATTAGTGTTCCCTGCGTCTAATAACGAGGCCGTGTACGAGGCCCTATTAGCATGACTACGTCTTGCCAAAACATTGGGAGCCAAATCTCTTAGCGCGTACGTAGACTCCCAACTGGTCGCGAACCAGCACACCAGAATATACGAGGCCAAAAACGATAGGATGGATGCCTACCTTAAGGTGGTAGACGAACTCGTGAAAGAATTCGATCAATTTTCACTCACCAAAATCCCTTGAAGCGATAAATCCTTGGCAGACGCTTTGGCCACGCTTGCATCAACATCGGATCCAACCCAACGTCGGATAATACCAGTCGCAAGCTTCGATGTCCCAAGTGTCAATGTGGAGTGAGACAAACAAGAACGAATCTTATGCGCCACAATTCACAACGATACCACGCTACGTGAGGACACAAAACGGATAAACAATAAGGACGATTGGCAAGCAGAGATACTGGCGTACATAACAAACAGAACAGCTCTGACTGATAGATGGGCGGCAAGGCACCTACGAACCAGGGCTTCGCGGTACATTCAGGCGGAAGGACTCCTGTTTCGACACACCACAAATGGTGTACTACTAAAATGCATCGCCCTCAATGAGGTGCACGAGATTCTAGCACAAATTCATAACGGTTCCTATGGAATATCACTGGCGGGTGATCTCTGGCACAACAGGTTAGGACGCTAGGATATTATTGGCCAACACTGTGCACTGACTGCGACGTTCACGCTGCCAAGTGTGAACAATGTCAGCGACACGATGGGAGCCATACTATACCCGTTCATGAGATGGGCCATGGATATAGTAGGCCATTCCCACCATCGACACAAAAACGTTGCCTTCTCGTCATGACGGACTATTTCACTAAGTGGGTCGAGGCCAACTCATATGCAACGATCAAAGACAAAGACGTACGATGGTTTGTCTGGAAGAACATCATTTGTCAGCACGGCCTCCCTTACGAAATTGTCACCGACAGCGGAAGCCAGTTCATTTCAGCCACGTTTGAGGACTTCTGTGCTAAATGGAGGATAAGCTTGAACAAATCCACCCTGAGGTACCTGCAAGGCAATGGACAGGCCGAGGCCACCAACAAGAAAATCTTTAATGCCTTAAAACAATAGTTGAGCGAAAGAAGGGAAGCTGGGTGGATGAGCTTGATGGCGTCTTGTGGTCTCATCAAACAACGCCAAGGCGAGGAACCGATGGAACACCGTTCTCTCTTTCTTACGGAGTCGAGGCCATGGTACCAGCTGAGCTCACTGTGCCTAACCTTTGAAGAGTGAGAGCTCCGCTCAATGATAGCGCCAACCAGGAAGTGCTTTCCTAGAGCCTAGATAACCTCGAGGAAATGAGGGAGGAGGCACGCCTTCGCATACAAAAATATCAACAAGACGTGGCAAAATACTACAACAAGAAGGTCAAGGGAAAGCACTTCATAGAAGAGGACCTCGTCATGAGAAAGGTATTCAAAAATACGGCTGAACTCAATGCCGGAAAGCTCGGCACCAATTGGGAAGGACCTTACATAATCTGTAAGGTGGTTCGACCCAGCGTATTCGAAATAGCAACGATGGGCGGAGAAATCATTCCGAGGAGTTAGAACTCGATGAAACTTAAACGGTACCACTATTAACGAGGAGCACGGTGATGAAAAGACCGGTACATGTCGAGCACCGCTGTAAAAAACAAAAATTCGAACTACGAATGGCTTGATCCCCAAGGGGTACGTAGGCAGCCTTCAGGAACATCTACCAAAACAACCTTGGCCCCAACACATCTTCGGCAAAGATATTAGTACTAGAAGTGACTACACGACCCATCAACCCAAAAGTGCCAGGCATTATCAAATCAGTCAAAAACACTGATGGAATTGACTACTTGAAACAAGCACAAGTGTTTGACACGTGGAAGCCAAGCGAAGAAATTGCCAGGTGGAAAGCATGAAGAGCAAACCTCTAGCAGAGTCCAACGAAGAACCTCTCTATAAATAGCCATCCTAGGTATGAAGGAAGAGACAAGAGAAAAAATGAAAAGCTCATACACACAGAAACACATTAACAGACCTCCCGATGCCATTCCAACGCTGGCCAAACAGCCGCTGCAAGACGCCGAACTCTCATTCAAGCAACTTAAGAGGGCTGGAACTCTCATTCAGTGTACTTACCCACATCCTACTCCACCACGATGCACGATGACCGAAGCACTAAAGCATATAGTTGTCAGACTGAGCCGACACACTCATAATGTTACTGAGTCCCCATTAAGGACCCCTCGTCATAGCTCCACATGCCGGGGAGAAAACCTGATCAAGGACGAGCTAAACTAGTGAGTGCATCCGCTCGCCTCATCCTCGACCCCACCCACTAATCCAAACCCTCGCCGTGACAAACTAGTGCGAGCACACCGCTGAGCATCCTACTCAGGAGAGCTTATCGACGACAAGCTCTCCTGGCCCTCGTTACGCAGGATTCAAAGGAGTTAATGGATGAGTGCCGAGCTACCACCCCACACCCACATCGACCATGGAAGAAGAAAAGCCTTACACGTTTAAAATGCCATCCTCAAACTCACTCTTATCACGATCAAGGTATATTCAACCTCCTCTATAAAATAAACATCTACTGATATAGAATGGAAAGCCGAGTCCTCACTCACAAAAATAAAAGCCAAGTCCTCACTCGTAAAAATAAAAACCGAGTCCTTATTCGCGTAAACATAACAAAAGCCGAATTCTCACTCGCAAAAATAAAAGCCGAGTCTTTACTCGCCTAAATGCCGAGTCCTTACTCAGGAAAGAAAACATGAATCACGTAAATAATTAAGCCGAGTCCTTACTCGCAAAATATAACAAAAGCCAAATGCTTTCTCACAAATAAGAAGCCAAGTGTAAATACATTTTGCCTCATGACATGGACGCGCATCTACGCAAAACGGCTTCAACAACTTGGTTTCAAAACACAGGAACTTAAAGTACAAGACCAATCCAGCGTAAAAGCACCGCAGTAGCTGAATCAAAAGTTTTTACAAAAACTACGGACAATAAAAAGTGCCAATATCCAGACCAAAAAAAAAGAAAAAGAGGGGTGTCGACAGGGACATAAAGTCAATCACTCGGCAGGAGTCCCTTCCGTCACATCTGCCGAACCTCCACGACCAAGCCCCAAAGTAAGCGCGGTTTCACCTGGAAGCTCCGCAACAGCAGCCGCACTCTGGTCCGAAGAACTTGGCCACAACGACCTCAGATCCAAGTCACCCAGCAACAGATCGGTGATATCTATCTTGGACACCTTTCTCTCGTGCTCTATCACATCCTTATTAACCTTGGCGACTATAGCTTCAGGAATGGCAATGCTGTCCATCAATTGCCTCACCACATCCTGTGCACCCACAACCTGACCCCACATCTTGAGCGGCTCCTGCGCTTTGTCCATATCTTTAATCACCCGGCCAATCCTCTCAAAACGGCGGCCGAGTTCCTTCTCCAATTGTGCACGACCCTGACGTTTCTCATCATCCATTTCCTCGGATGCATGTCGGAAGCGTTTACTTCCCTCTCTATCATCTCCTCCAGCTTCGCCTGACGTGCAACTTCCTCGTCAAACCGCGACAAGGTTTGACCCCGATCATGCTTCGTGGCCTGCAATTTCTCTTCCATATTAGATTCCCTTTGGATCGAGGCCATCATATCAGAGTCAAGAGTACGCATGCACTCTTGCTGCATCGCCAGCTCCACCTCCACTTCCTCGCATCGCTTCCTCATATCTGTAAAATCGGAAGCAACCTGCGATAGATGAGTCTGTTCGGCCAACGCATGGTCGTAGTTGGCAATCATCCGATTATGCATGTCACCGAGCTGCATCACAGTTATCGATCATTATAATGACTAACTTACACAGCAGGTACTTCAAACATTCCAACCAGCATTATTACCTGGAAGTAAAGCATCACGAACCTCTCATAATCCTCCTTGCACAACATATGTCCCACTATTGGTACAAGAGGAGATGGAACAACCAGTTGTGTGAAGAGGTCAACCGACGGCTCCTTTTCTTGGTAAATCGGGTTGTCGCCTGACCAAGCCATGTCAACTTTAAAACGGTGACTACCGGTTACCTTGGTCCTTGCTCGCTTCGCTCCAACAGCTACACCATCATCCGCGGGTTCCTTACCACACTTCCACCTTATCAATCTTATATGACCACCTTCGTTCGGCTCGTCACCCACGAGCGTCTCCTCAAGCGCGGCAAGCACAACACGCTCAGCTTACGCTTCCTCTTCCCTTCACCGAGCTCCTTCAGTCAGATCGATGACAACAGTGTCATCACAATTCTCTATCACTAGCATTGGCGCCAACTTTTCACTGGTACCAACGGCAACACCCTCCCCGGTACTCTGTCTACCCCCCATCATGAGCCACAGCCAAATCTTCTTTGACAACGGGGCAAAGCTCCGTGTCGTGTCTCTATATAGTAAGCTTCAACTTCGCCATACGCTCCTCATTCGCTACAACACAACATACATGTGAGACACCAAAAAAAAAAAAAACCGCCGCGTACCATGTATTATCTGCGGCTTATATGTCATTCGAAGACGTCCCGCAATTTCCTTCCAAGACAGCGGAAGAAGAGATTGGATAGCCTTAAAGTCCCGATCAAAATTCTCGTTACGCTCTTGCTCATAACCAACTACAAAAACAACAAAGGAAGAAAGAATTAGCCGCGTAAAACCTAAACATCAGGCAAGGACTACCATACCTAATCCTGAACAAAACCATATTCAGGATTCCACGTTCGGCGAATACACGGGTGACTAGGATCAAACACCAATTCCGAGTTCAACTTCACAAAGAAATATCGCTCCTTATACCTTTGGAGCTTCGTAGAAAAATTGTTCACAACGTTGTAACCCAAGATCGCGCTCATGGAGAACGTCCGATCCCTATCCTTATGATGGTTAATCTTCGTCAGGTATTCAAAGAAACAACACTTTACATCAAACCCCGCCACCTAGCTCAGTAGCGTGAAGGCGACCATGTTACGAATCCTAGAGTTGTGTAGCTGAGAAATAGCTATTTGGCGCCTTGCACAATACGCGATAACAAGCCGCGGAAGAGAAAAACCAGAGTCTACATCGACGAAATGCATCTTCGAGAACACAGATAAAACCCTTAGGAGGTGTCCACGGCCTCTCATCGCACTTCGGGGCCACCATGATAAGTGCATTCGAAAAACTGTAATCCGCGCGAAGTTTCTCGAGCGAAGCATTCGTACACACAGACACAGAATAGTCCAATCCGTTCAACAAAATCCTAAGCGCATCCCTTTCTTCCCACGCCACTCCTTCCTTTGCCAATGCCTCCTCCGTCAAAGACCTAACCGCATCGGCTGGAGGAGGCCGTGGGTGCCACACGACTGGTGTAAAACTGGCTATAATCCTAGCCAGAGGACGAGAGATGACCCAGAAGCGTGTCCGTATCGCTGAGGCATAGGATCGGTGGTCGGTTCACGTCCACTTATCGAAGCAACACCAGAGCCACGTCGGCTAGCAATCTAGTTGGCGCGATCACCGGTAAACTTCTCCTGACCTGTAGAGAGAGCCTCCAGAGAATCGATTTTTGTGGAAACCTCGATCGGAACACCGCGAGTTCCAGATGAGCGAGATTCAAATTCAAAATCCATAATCGTACGAGCACGAAAATCGAGTAAACAGAGAATACTCCTAAAATCTAGAGCGACACACAGACAAAACCTAGCGACGGAGACAAGAAAATTCACGAAATCAAAACGAGAGAAAAAAAAAACAGAGGAAAGGAGAAAAAACTTATACATGTGAAGAGTCTGAAGCGATTATAAAGAAGAAGAAAAATAAAGGAAAAGAGAAACAGATTTAAGGCCACGATGAAGAAACCAAACCGTCTCCAGTTGGAACGGCTACAATCACATCACATGATCTCCGAAGTAGCCACACGCGCCACAACACAGCAACCAAATCCACGTGCTAATCGTCTGTTGACATGGGACCGTCCATACTACCTCGGCACGAACCAACGGCGGATGGACAAACCTGTATGACGTGCAGAGATCTCGTAAACATCCTCGGTATCAATTATGCGCATTTAAGACAACGCCACCAAATCATTAGTTAGGCATAACCATCCTAACATCATTTAATGTGACAAGCCCTCTATACCGGCGCACGACTCCCATAGCCCCTTTTTCCCATTCTCGGAACCACTAGCTATGATCACTGATCAGCAAATGGGCCTCGGCAGAGAAAGTGAAAAAGGAAAGACCACTTTGTCTATAAGAGAAAGCAAGAGTGGCGCCGTGGAAGAGGTTGGTCGGCATATTCTCTCTAAGAAATATAGATAAGAATATCATGTTTGTCACTCCTTAACGAGAATCCAAATCCACTCTTGTAATATTTTACACAATTCAAATGAATAAACATAGTGATAATCCCACCACAAACAACAAATTACTAA
Source organism: Lepidium africanum (assembly GCA_900406405.1). Taxonomy (NCBI): domain Eukaryota; kingdom Viridiplantae; phylum Streptophyta; class Magnoliopsida; order Brassicales; family Brassicaceae; genus Lepidium; species Lepidium africanum. Next base: position 9,061 of record OVAX01002609.1, on the reverse strand, counting down.
GATCACCTTCTGAAGAGTATTCTCGAAAAGACACCTTGAAGCTGTAGATGTTTATAGAGTTTCTTTGCACACACACACATATATATATATATACATATATATATATATATACATATATATATATATATGTTTTTCTGTTTGTTTGAACTCAAATATTTTATAAAGAAATGGTAAGTTGCATGTATTCAGTAATCAAAGAGGACACCACAATCAATATTCTCAAAAGAAACCTTCATTGTTTTAAGTTCATACCCTATATTATGATTCTGTTGAGCCATCACACTTATGATGTTCAAACTACGACCAATGCTCAGAGTCACAGCTAAGCAGAGTTCATAAATGCTTTTATTTAAACATAATATAAACATTTTTCGATCACTAAAGGTGTAGTATTTCCCAAAATATACACACTGTTATCTCCTATGACTAAAACGTTATAAGGGTTAGAAGTATCGTCTATGCTTCCAAAGCAATGTGAGAACTTTGAACTAAATCGATTAACCAACAAGAATTCTGGGGTGAATTCCTGTGGGTTCATTGATTCAGTTCCAAGTTCTCACATTGCTTTGGAAGGTTAGACGATCCTTCTTACCCTTATAACATCTTAGTCATAGGTGATAATGGTGCCATATGAGAGACAACAAATGGTGATAGGAATAAGCATTTTTCTCTGAGTGAATGAGATATAGTAAATGGGTTGGTGAAACATAGGATACTAATGAAAGAGACGAGCAATGATGTAAAGAAAATTACCATTTTTATGTTTATGTGAAACACTTACACATACTCATTGCCTATATATATAAGTAATAAGAGTGTTAATAGGTGTGAAGTAAAGAGGATGTGACAAATTATCGCTAAAGAAAAAGAAATAACATATTCGTTTAAATTTTTAGGTGCACCCATGATCTTTTCATGTCATTGCAGTAGCTTGGCAAGTATGGAAGTTGATACATTCATATTTCCCTTTTGAGAAAGAAAAAACAAAACATAAAGTAAAATCTCTACAAATTAATAATGTTGGGACTCTAAAAAATTATTAATTTAGAGAGATATTAATTTATCTATAAATTAATATTATTAATTTATAATATTTTTAGTTGTTAAATTTTTTTTAAAAAAGATATATTGAGACAAATTTTATATTCATGTTTTGAAGGTTATAAATTCTATAATTTTGGAACTAAAGTTTTTAATATTTAACAAATAATATTTTTGACCATAAATTACTAATACTATATATATATATATATATATATATTCAAATTTATGATTAATAATATTAACTATCTTATTTCAACAACCTATAATATTATTACAATAAAAATGATACATATTAAAAAAATATAAAACTTAAAGAACATAACAATTGTATTATAGAGTTCAAATCTAGGAAAAAGTTCATTTTTAAAATCATACATTAATATATGAACTTATTTATATATATATATATATATTTAGATGATTATTAATTTAATATTATTTGGACTATATTTCTACGTAAGGGTTTCAAAATAATTATTATCTTATTAATTTATTAAATTTGATCAAATTTTACATTAGTCCAAAGTGGAACCAGAGAACTTTAGTAATCTATAGAAGTTATTAATTTATCAAATATTAATTCATGGAGGTTCTACAGTAGTTTGGAACTAGGCTAAACACATGAAATACATAATTATTATTTTTTACTTTCATTCATAAGTATTAACCTAGCAATAATACTCGGACCCAAGGATCCGAGTCAATACCGAACCAGAAAAGCAGGTTCAGGTTGGGTCCTGGTTCTTTATTGTAAATACCCATGGGTCTTCAACATTAATACCTACGCGTATTAGTTCGGTTCTAGTTTCTACTTGGAGCTAATCGGTTCTTGGGTACCCAAATAAATCTTCGGGTAAGTGGATATTCTATTATTCCGGTACTTTTCGAGTTCATAGGTACTTTCAGATAATTGGATATTTTTCGGTTACTTTGTTTTGGTATTTTAAATGAAATTTGAAAAAAAAATTGGGTATTATGATTTTTTGCAGGTATTCAGATTTTTTTGGTATTCAGGAAAGTTTTGATTTTGTTTAGTTTTAGATTAGAACCCAAAACTAAATCAAAATAGTAATAGATCCTATATGGGTCTAAATTTTCTTATTCGAAAGAACTTAGTTGGAATCAACCTGGATCAAATGACGTGGCCTAATAAATATATATATATATATATATATTAACTATATAAAAATTTAAAATTAATTAGATTTATAAATTATATCTAAATAAAATTAATTATATTTATATCATAAAAATAATATCAAAATTAGCCATGAGCATAATACATGGATCCGAGAAACCGAACCAAACCTGATCTGAAATAGTAGGTTTATATACAGGTTTGACCTAAAAGTTTTACCTATTGGATATTCTATAGAAAAACTTGTGGGTGTCAGGTCGGACTAGTTCCTACCCGTAACTAATCAAGTACCTGAAAGAATTTTCGGTATTCATATATTTTTTGGATATTTGAGTATTTTTTTGGGTATTCAGGTACGGATCAGGATCTCGTTTCTCATGTATTTTCGAGTATTTGGGTATTTTTAGGTTATTTTAAATAATTTTTGAAAAGAAATATGATAATTTTTGGGTATCGAGTATTCGGGTTAGGGTTCGGGTTCTTAGTATTTTTCAGGTTTTTTGGATAATCGAGTTTTTTTTTTTTGTTCTTAAAAGTTTGACCTGAAATGACCCGGATCTGAATAAAACCAGCCTCGAACCAAACTAAAGCATATAATAAGTCATGTATGGGTCAAAAATTCTTTAACTGAAAGATTCAAACTTGAAAGAGACCCGAGTTTCAGGGCTAGTCTGATAGAGGTGGATCCGAGATCCTACTTTGGTCCACTAAAAACAATTTTCTGAAAAATGCTAAGTGTGAAACTCGGCGAAGTTATCGAAGTTCCATCTCGGTTGCATAAGTGATAGCTCGGATGAGCTCCTCCTCGGATAAATATCAGAAAAAAGAGCGAACTCGGACGACACGTCATCAACAAAGAAACGGAAATTTTCTTATTCCGACTTAGAAAATTTTCTAAAATCTAGGCAGTCTGTTATGATCTAAGCAAATCGTAATATTTCCTTATTTGTTCAGGATTGTAAACCGCCTCTGTAATCCATAAATAGAGACAAAGGTCCTTCAAAAAAAAGATCGGCTTTTTGATATACATTAAGCAATAATACAAACTCGGCATTGTCTTTGACTTGTTATTTTCCTCTTCCAAACCTTAAGAGTTCTTGCCCGTTTTCACTCTAATTCTTTAAAAAGGGAAGGATCAAAACACCTTGTGCTAGATCCTGCTCGAATAGTTGGAGCCGTCTGTGCGGAAAACATCGAAGAAACTTCTTTACAAGGTAGTAGGGAGTCACCAACTCCACAACAATGTCCTCTAGCGATCTTGTCAACGAATCACCAGATGGGAGGGCTTTGGAACCACTTCCAGAGCATTCTGATCCAGTTATTGGGACAATTCGGAATCCAACATAGACTCAGCAAGAGTCTACTGAACTGCTCCCCGATCCACCGGTCCAAGCACCGATTCTAGAAACATTGTTACAAAACTTGATAAGGTAACATGAGGCAGCTGATCGAAGAAACTCAGAGTGCTTTGACCGGATTGAAGCACGCATAGTAGCGTGTGGGAATGACTTTACTCCAGCACAAGGAAACCAACCTCGCGAAGAAATGCTAGTGAGTGTGCATTGAAATCAATTCGGAGAAACATCAATTTCATTGTCGAATACTACTTTGGGACAGGTGCAAATCCCAAATCAACAAAATCTAACAATGCCAGCAGCACTAGACGCCGCCACCTTCTTACGGATGATAGAAGATGTAAAGTCGCAATTTTATCAAGCAACCAGTGCTGCACCCGAGATTGGGAGAATACTTGTTTAATTCCAGAATTCGCCGTTCTCACCAAGACTAAGGAGAGTCTCGGTTAATCGCAGCTTTAATGTGAGATGCCCTCTCTATGACGGGACCACCGATCCTCTGGAATTCATGTTTGCCTTCAACATCATGATGAGGAGTGTCCACTACCATCCGCATGAAGAAGATGCGGTATACTGCCAACTCTTCGCTGAGAACCTAACTAGAGACGCGCTAGTCTGGTTTACCAAAATACCAGATCGAAGAATTCAATAAACTCGCTGAGTTATTTATGAAACAATACGCCATATTCGTGAACCAAGATACCTCAAGGCCGAATCGAGATCTTTGAGGTAATGAACCGACGGGTCTATGAAGTCGTACCTCGGGCGATTCAGGAAGATCATGACAAAGGCAAAATTGAGCGATGATGTCGCCATTGAAGCCCTGAGAATCGGGATTGTGAACAATCCACCGGCCTCTAACCATCTCGGATGTTCTATGCAGAGCCACAAGACACGACGAGTACTTAGAGGAAAAACAAATTCTCTTGAGGAGTTAGAAGACTCAACGTGATTCCGGAGTTAAGGAATCAAAAGAAGAGTACCAAGAACTGAGACAACATAACAAAGGAAGAACCAACCCCGCAACTGCTTTCCAAGTCGGAGAGGCCAATACTCTAACTGGAAGAAAATCGTGGAACAGTACTTATAATCGCAACGAGTATTGTGCTTACCATAATCAAAATGGTCATTCGACTTCAATGTGCAAGTAGCTTCAAGAATTACTAGCTGAAAAGTACTCTAAAAGCAAGTTAACTATCTCGAAAGAAGAAATCGAGAAGTTCAAGGCACAGAAAAGGAGGGAAGCCAAAATGCGAGACGCAACACCCAAAACAACTAACCCGGAAGGCACTGCAGCTGGTACTTCAAAGCGTGCCAAGCTCGTAGAAGAGGAATCCGGCTTGAAATCCCCTCGAGTCGAAGTCAATGTCATTATGGGAGGATTGCAATCCTGTAATGATACTGTGCGATCAATGAAGAAGTACGAGGGGAAAGGTGTAGCCGCAAAAAACTTCAGCTTACCCAACAAACTCGAAACTCTGAAATTGATGGATTCCAACATAATGTTTACCATGAAAGACCTCAAAGGAGTATGTTTTCCCCATAACGATCCACTAGTCGTCAAACTCAGAGTCTCGAACTGTTATGTTTTGAGAGTACTTATCGACACTGGGAGTTTGGTCGACTTTATCTTCGAAAAGACGCTAGACAAGATGGTACTACAGGATCTCAGAATCAAGCTAGTCGACAGAACGTTAACCGCGTTCGATGGAAGCTCCATACACGTAATCAGAACAGTTAAACTTGCTATACGAGTTGCAGGATTTACGAGGTGGTTCAACCGCCTAGTAGTAGACAAACCACCGATATACAACATGATCTTGGGAACCCCATGGATACACACCATGAAGGTAATCCCGTCAAGCTACCATCAGTGTGTGAAGATTCCAACATATCAAGGAGTCTACAAACTTCGAGGAGATTAAAGAGTTTCGCGAACATGTTTCATTGACGATTTGAAACTCTGGAATAAATCGTGTATGATCATGACTATGATGAGCAAAAAGGGAATCTCGAAGCCACCGATTCCCAAGAAGCCGTATTAATCAACTGTTGAACTCGTCAACATTGATCTCATCGACTCAACGAGATGTGCCAGCATCGGGATTAATCTAAGCAAACCAATCTAGGAAAAGTTAATCCAACTACTTGAGCAGAATGTAACGCCATTCGCATGGACAGTGCAAGACATGCTAGGGATTGATCCTAAACTCGCAAGTCATAGGCTTAATATCGATCCGACTTACAAACCAATCAAGCAGAAAATGTGAAAGCTCGGACCTGAGAGAATTAAAGCCGCCATTAACAAAGTCAAAAAGTTAACCAAATTTAGGTCAATCATTGAAGAACAATATCCGGAATGGTTAGCTAACCCACTCGTAGTTCTGAAGAAAAACAGAAAGTGGAGAGTCTGTGTCGACTTTACCAACCTCAACAAAGCATACCCGAAGGATAATTTTCCTTTGTCGATTATCGACCGAATCATCGAAGTAACAGCCGTAAACGAGTTACTATCTTTCATGGATGCGTTCTCAGGATATAACTAAATCAGAATGCATCTTGATGACATGGAGAAAACCTCGTTCATAATAGAACGAGGGACGTATTGCTACAAGGTTATGCCATCCGGCTTGAAAAACACTGGAGCTACCTACCACCGGCTAGTAAATAAGATGTTTGCCGACCAACTTAGACAAACAATGGAAGTATACATCGATGATATGCTAGTCAAATCTCAGAAAGCCGAAGATCATGTTGAACATTTTTTCTCGGTGTTTCTGAACTCTGAACGAGTATCAGATGAAGCTTAATCCAGCAAAATGCACCTTTGGTGTCACCTCGGGGGAATTCCTTGGTTACATAGTAACACAAAGAAGAATAAAAGCAAACCCAAAATAAATCGAAACGGTCAAAGTACTACATTCTCCAAAGAACAAGCATGAAGTCCAAAGGTTGACAGGACGAATTGCCACTTTAAATAGATTCATATCTCGGTCAATAGACAAGTGTCTCCCATTCTACCAACTAATAAGAGGGAACAAAAGTTTCGAATGGGATGAAGAATGCGAGTATGCATTTTCCGAGTTAAAGGAATATCTTTCAACTCCACCGATTTTGGCTAAACTAGAAGATGGAGAGCCATTATATCTTTACATAGTGGTCTCACATTCAGCCATAAGTAGCTACCTAGTCCGAGAAGACAGAGGCATACAACATCTCATATTCTACATAAGCAAGTTGCTTGATGGAGCCGAATCTTAGTACCCGACAATAGAAGAGCTTGCACTCACAGTTGTTACCTCGACAAGGAAGTTGCACCGGTACTTCCAATCTCATACGATTATCATACTTACCAACCATCCATTGCGGATGATATTGCATAGTCCAAATCAATCCGGAAGATTAACAAAATTGGGCAATCAAACACAGCGAGTACGACATCGAGTTCAAAAGAAGAACCAGCACAAAGTCTCAAGCCTTAGCCAACTTCATAATAGATTTATCACTGGAACTATAGCCTTTAGATTCATATGAGAATCCAAAGATTTGGAAGTTATGCATCGACGAATCGTACTCACAACACGATTCCGGAGTTGGAATTCGACTTGAAACTCCAGCCTGAGAAGCTGTAGAGCAATCTTTTCGGTTAGCTTTTCCAGCATCAAATAATGAGGCAGAGTACGAGGCTTTAATTGCTCGGATCATGTTAGCAAAAGAAATTAGGGTAGCAGAAGTCGAAGGGTTCTGCGATTCACAACTAGTTGTCAATCAAGTCAACGGAGGCTACGACACGAAGAACGAACGAATGGAAGCATATTTGAAAGTTGTAAAGGACCTTACTAAGCATTTACGAAAGTAAATAAAATTTCTTGATCGGAAAATACAATGACAGATGCTTTAGCGGCTCTAGCATCAACATCGGATCCTGTTCAAAGGAGAATCATCCCAGTTGAAAGCAGCGACAAACCAAGTATTGATTTATCAAAAGGAGACTTTCTTATTGTCTCGGCAATTACCGACAACGAAGATGACCCCGATACCGAAATGCCAGATGCATCATAGTATGAAGAAGTTAAAATTTATTGGCAAGACGAGTTCTTGGCTTATATCATCGACAACGAGGCCCCTGAAGGTAGATGGACCGCACGACGCGTCAAAGCAAAATGTGCATTATTTGCCCTAGTCGACGGAAAGTTGTACCGACGAGGCACAAACGGAATACTACTAACTTGTATTCACGGCGATGAGATAACAGAAGTAATACGAAACACACATCAGGGAGTACGAGGAAATCATGCGAGTGGATGATTGCTTGTACACAAGATACAAACTCTCGGGTATTTCTGGCCCACAATGGCATAAGACGGCGAACAGTACGCCACAAAGTGTGACAAATACCAACGACATGCGCATATAATCCATGCTCCAACTGAAGAGTTGATGTCATCAATAATGCCTTATCCATTCATGTGATGGGCAATGGACATAGTCGGGCCTTTACCTTCATCAAGTTAAAAATGCTTTATGCTTGTTATGAGCGATTATTTCTCAAAGAGGGTTGAAGCTAAAGCTTACTCTCAAATCAAGGATAAAGATGTAGTCAAATTCGTATAAAAGAACATAATACACCGACATGGATTACCATACAAAATTGTCACCGATAATGGATCTCAATTCATCTTGGCCAAATTTTCAAATTGTTGTGCCAAATGGAATATTCGCATTAGCAAATCAACTCCGAGAAATCGTCAAGACAATGGACAAGCTGAAGCAACGAATAAACAGATCCTAGATGGGATAAAAAAGAGACTTGAGGAAAAGAAAGGGAATTGGTCAGACGAGTTGGATGGAGTATTATGGTCACATCAAACTATCCCGAGACGATCTACCGACCAAACCCTATCTCATTTTCACACGGGATGAAAGCAATGGCACTCACCAAAGCTTCAGTTCCAACACTAAGACGAATTCATTCCACCAAGAACAAATAAGCAAACAACGAAGTGATGACAACAAATATTGACGAGTTGGAAGAACACTGAGACAATGTGTTACTTCGGGTGCAAAACTATCGACAACAAGCGGCAAAGTACTAACACAAGAAAGTACAAGGCATACATTTCACAGTCGGAGATCTTGTACTCAGAAACGTTTTCCGAAACACGGCAGAAGTGAATGCCGAGAAACTCAGCGCTAATTGGGAAGGGCCTTACATAATCACCAAACTCGACGTAGACATAAAAGTTAAGTCAATCCACTATCATGGTATCGACTACGGTATCTAGCAACCTAGAAATCCTAACTGTCATTGGCACTAGAGATCTAAACACGTATTACCGATAAGATTTAATAAGTCCAAAATCAACCTTAACATTAACTTTTGCGATTAAGGATTGATTACTCATCTAAAGAGTTTCTAATTCCTAACAAGCTTTTGGAGAGTTAGGTAATCTAAGATCATATGCTAGTTAGCTACTCTAACCTAGGCATTAAGATTATCATTAGATGGAGAACACATCAAGCA
>OVAX01002608.1:0-27715 GCA_900406405.1 Lepidium africanum | reverse complement strand
CGCTGTAATTTCTACACCCATTTGGTGTTTATATATCATGAGTTGACAAAAAAAAAAAATAATTTAGCATATAATGTTGGTGCTTCCGACATGTTATTGGACAATAATACTATATACTTTTAAAAAAAAGACATTAATACTAGTATAATTTTTCTTTGGGATCTTAAATAAAATACGTTTGACTAAAGTTTGCTCAGTTTCTAGACTTTAGTCAACTTAAGCTATATTGAAAAAAGAAAATGGGCCAAGAGAAAGCCCAAGCCCATTTACTCACTTCAATTCTGTGAAGATAATTTTTTGTTCCTAGAAATATGAAATCGATTCAAATCTACTATCTCTGTTTTTAGAGCATGGGGAGTGTTGATACTTTGATGAGTATCACCATAATAAAAAAATAAAAATAAATAAAAAATATGAGATTTGGTGAGAGNAATAAAAAATAGGAGACTTGGTGAGAGAGAGTCTCACCAAGTAGAGATTGTAGAGACCAATCTCTACATGTGTCAAGTAGAGATTGGTCCATTTTTTTTTGATTTAAAATTTAATTAGAAAAATATATTATATTTAAATATTAATTTTTTTATTATGGATGAGAGTCTAAATAGAGTCTCACCACTACCCATGCTCTTATTATCATCAGGAGGAAACAGAGAAGCTTCATCAGATAATGCACCATACGTCTTTCATTAGTTGGCCGATACACATGATACCAAGATACATCAATGGCGACTTCTCTCTGTTTTTTAGTTATATCAAACTTCACCCAATCAGGTGAATTATGATTCCTTCATCTCTCTCACTCTGTCTATATATACAAAAAAAAACTCACCTTTAGTTTCTCACTAATATCAGCTACGTCATTGCATTACATATACTCTGTCTTTTATGGACGCTGAATCCATTTATGGAGGATCCTTACTGACTCAGATCCGAAACTACGTCAAAATGGGTCATCAGTATCTGGTTACTCTGTTTCCAAAGCTCTTGTTCGTACCTTCAATGATGGTTCTGGTCACAAATGTCTCTTTATCAAGCCTAAACCAGCTCTGGCTCTACCTCCAGGTTCATTACAATCTCCTCGGATTCATCTTCATCATCTCTGTCTCCATCTTCGGATTCACACTCTTCTTCTTGTCTCGTCCTCGATCAGTTTACCTTCTCGATTACTCCTGTTACCTCCCACGGTCGAATCAAAAAGTTAGCTACCAAAAGTTCATGAACAATTCTAAACTGATTCAAAATTTCACCGAGTCTTCGCTTGAGTTCCAGCGTAAGATCTTGGTACGATCCGGTCTAGGAGAAGAGACTTATTTACCGGAATCTATTCATTGCATCCCTCCACGTACGACTATGGCTGCAGCACGCGAAGAAGCAGAGCAAGTAATCTTCGGTGCACTCGACAATCTCTTCGAGAATACCAAAATCAAACCTACAGAGATTGGAGTTCTAGTTGTGAATTGCAGTTTGTTCAACCCTACACCTTCTTTATCTTCCATGATTGTTAACAAGTATAAGCTTAGAGGAAACATTAAGAGCTTTAACCTTGGTGGAATGGGATGTAGTGCTGGTGTTATCGCCATTGATCTCGCTGGTGACATGTTACAAATCCATAGAAACACTTATGCTCTTGTGGTTAGTACTGAGAACATTACTCAGAATTGGTATTTTGGTAACAACAAAGCAATGTTGATTCCTAATTGCTTGTTTAGAGTTGGTGGATCCGCAGTTTTGCTCTCAAACAAGTTTCTTGATAGGAAAAGATCTAAGTATAAGCTTGTTCATACAGTGAGGACTCATAAAGGATCTGATGAGAAAGCATTTAACTGTGTGTATCAACAACAAGACGAAGCTTTAAAAACAGGAGTTTCTTTGTCTAAAGATCTTATGTCTATAGCTGGAGAAGCTCTAAAGACAAATATCACCACTTTAGGTCCTCTGGTTCTTCCCATAAGTGAACATATTCTATTCTTTGTGAATCTCATTGCTAAGAGATTGTTCAATACCAAGAAGAAGATGCCATACATACCGGATTTCAAGATTGCCTTTGATCATTTCTGTATCCATGCTGGAGGTAGAACTGTGATTGATGAACTAGAGAAGAGTTTAAAGCTTTCACCAAAACATGTTGAAGCATCTAGAATGACATTACATAGATTTGGAAACACTTCATCGAGCTCTATATGGTATGAACTAGCTTATACAGAAGCTAAAGGAAGAATGAAGAAAGGAAACAGAGTTTGGCAGATTGCTTTTGGAAGTGGGTTTAAGTGTAATAGTGCGGTTTGGGTGGCTCTTCGTGATGTCAATCCCTCGGTTAACAATCCTTGGGAACATTGCATCCATAGATATCCGGTTAAGATTGATCTTTGAGCTCATAAGAACCGGTATAGTTTGTCTGTATACATGGTTAGTAACCTGATTGTAAATTATTGTATTCCGAACTATTTGGCTTTAACTATATTTAGACTCATTTATAAGTTCCTGTCACTTCTGTTGCTTTCCAAACCCAATTTCAATTTGAAAAAGTTGTGTTTGCAACATCTGATATTGTCATAATTTATGGATTTTAGGGGTCGGCTATGAATTGGGTTTACTATAACCAAATATTAACAAATATATATATATACTAAGTTCGTATATATGCCCGCATTAGCGTGATCTAGTTGAACATGGCTTTGGAAGTTGAACTACCAGGTTTGAATTTCTTTGGACGCGTATCTGTGTGTGATATTCTCAAAGGTTTTCACGCTATGCTTTTTGACATCTAACTGTAATTGGATCTCATGTAGTCTACTAATCCGAAAATCATAAACTATAGTTTGTGGTGGTCATTAAACTGAACCACCCGAATTATGAAAATAAAATTATTGCATACTCTCATTCCCGAGAAAGACTCATGATCCCATAATTAGTAAGAGGCTAAGCGATTCAGCCAATCAAATCGAAGAAACAAATCGGAGTAGTAAACATGTTTAGCACAATTTACAAATTCATCTTATTTTATATCTAATGTTGATTAACATAATACATCTAGAAACTATTTTAACTACTTTTAGCAACTTTGATTGGACGACTAATATAAGTCAATGTGTATGCATGCATGAGCATTAGCATACACATGTCTAGACGCATGCCTGTAAAACGTAATGGACCACACAAAAGAGAAACCATACAAATACATCTCATCGCTTCCTTCCATTATTCTCCGATACAAACTCAACAATGACGTCACTTAACGTCAAACTCCTTTACCGTTACGTCTTAACCAACTTTTTCAACCTCAGTTTGTTTCCGTTAACGGCGTTCCTTGCCGGAAAAGCCTCTAAGCTTACAACAAACGATCTTCATCACTTCTATTCTCATCTCCAACAAAATCTTGTAACCGTGATTATACTCTTTGTTCTCATTGTTTTTGGTTCGGTTCTCTACATTGTAACCAAACCTAAACCGGTTTACCTCGTTGATTATGCATGTTACCTTCCACCACCACATCTCAAAGTTAGTATCTCTAAGGTCATTGATATTTTCTATCAAATAAGAAAAGTTGATCCTTTGCGCAACGTGGCATGCGATAATTCTTCCTCTCTTGATTTCGTGAGGAAGATTCAGGAACGTTCAGGTTTAGGTAATGAGACTTACGGTCCAGAGGGACTCCTTGACGTGCCACCGAAGAAGACTTTTGCGGCGGCGCGTGAAGAAACGGAGCAAGTAATCATTGGTGCGATCGAAAATCTGTTTAAGAATACCCAAGTTAACCCTAGAGAGATTGGTATACTTGTGGTGAACTCAAGCATGTTTAATCCAACTCCTTCGTTATCTGCAATGGTTGTTAATACTTTCAAGCTTCGAAGCAACATTAAAAGCTTTAATCTCGGAGGAATGGGTTGTAGTGCAGGTGTTATCGCCATTGATTTGGCTAAGGACTTGTTGCAGATTCATAACTACACTTATGCTCTTGTGGTGAGCACTGAGAACATCACTCAAAGCATTTATAGTGGTGAGAATAGATCCATGATGGTTTCTAATTGCTTGTTTCGTGTTGGTGGGGCTGCGATTTTGCTGTCGAATAAGCCTGGAGATCGAAGACGGTCCAAGTACAAGCTAGCTCACACAGTTCGAACTCATACCGGCTCTGATGACAAGTCTTTTCAATGTGTGCAACAACAAGACGATGAAAGCGGAAAAACCGGAGTTTGTCTGTCAAAAGACATAACTACTGTTGCAGGGACAACAGTTAAGAAAAACATAACAACATTGGGTCCATTGGTACTTCCTTTAAGCGAAAAGTTTCTGTTTTTCGTTACCTTCATCGCCAAGAAACTGTTCAAAGACAAAATCAAGCATTACTATGTTCCGGATTTCAAGCTAGCTATTGATCATTTCTGTATACATGCTGGAGGCAGAGCTGTGATTGATGTGCTTGAGAAGAACTTAGGGCTATTACCGATTGATGTTGAGGCATCTAGGTCAACGTTACATAGATTTGGGAATACTTCGTCTAGCTCAATTTGGTATGAATTGGCATATATAGAAGCAAAAGGACGAATGAAGAAAGGGAATAAAGTTTGGCAGATTGCTCTAGGGTCAGGGTTTAAGTGTAACAGTGCGGTTTGGGTGGCTTTACGTAATGTGAAGCCTTCGACAAATAGTCCTTGGGAACATTGTATCGATAGATATCCGATTGAACTTGATTCTGATTCATCCAAATCAGAGACTAGTGTTAAAAACAGTCGGTCATAATTTTAGGTTTCTCAATGAATATTGGCGTTGTTTTCTTTTTTTTTTTTTTTTCATCTTCTTTCTTTTACTAGTCATGGTTTGATTTTTATTATGTTCTTCTTTTTTTTTGTTATGAATAAAGAATACATGTTGACAAAAAAAAAAATAAAGAATACATTGGTGTTCTATTCTTGTATGTATAAAAGTTATGATAAACATGTAAATTAAAAAATGGATATATATATTTCTAATTCAAAATATATATTTAAATTTTTTTTAACAAAAGTAGATAATAGTCAAAAACAAAGCCAACAAAATTGTGGTTTAGTGGCTAAGAAAATAAACTTTGGATAGCGGTATATGTGCTACTTGAATTTGAATTTAAAGATCCCCTAAATTATATTGTGTAAGTATATCTTAGAAGAATTTATATGACTTCTTCTAGTCTCTAATGAACTCGAAGTCAGTACAGTCGTAATAGATTATTTGAAGTCGAATAAAAAATAACAGATTGTTTATTGATTATTATAGAAATTGTTGGTTCATCTTGGTCTATTTGCAGCCTACGTTGGGGTCTAGTAGAGATAGTTATTTCCCCGCAACATTCTGTATAACAATTGAAAAGCATACTCTTTTACCACAAAAATCAAATTCTGATGCTAAAACTTTTGTAAAAGTTATAAAGGTGCTATTTGAAAATACTTAAAAAGACCCACGGCATCAAATCTAGAATATATATGCTGAAAAAAAGTTACATATTCCTGTATTTCACAGTTACATATATGCATATTGAAATTTGTGTGAGTTTGAATGTTTTAGGCATAAAAGTAAGGAAGCCCATAAATGCAATTGATTGTTGAATAATGGGAAATGATAAGTGTCAGAGAGTTGTAACACTCCCCGATGAGCCTACGTCACTATTCTTCATTTTATTTTATCATTTTTTGACTGAAAATGACCTTAGCATATTTTGTTCTGGTCAACAAACTGACCCTATCTATTGATGACAATTACATGCACATGTAATTCTCAATATACACATTCCCATATTTGTGCATTTCACAACTTTTGGTCTATATATTTGGTATTTGATACGTTTAGAGCCCCATACACGTATATCGAACATCATTCTATAATATAGAAGAAGGGATGTAAGAATTAGAACCCCATCATGTGATCATGACCTTTGGATCTTACCTCATAAATGTTCCATCTATAATTCCCTCCATTGATGATTTCTAGGAACTTCCCCATTTACATATTAATATAGGTATGGTAACAACATTTGAGCAGAAGTCAGTTCTAGAGTAGAAGTGTATTTTTTGCTCCAAAATTCGATTTTAGATAATTGTGTAATCTAATACTCATTCTATATAAGATAATGTTTAAAGTCCATCCAAAATACATTGCACCATAAACAAAAATAAAATAAAATATAAAAGATTATTAGAATTGACATGATATTTCCACATAATAATGTATTATAGCCACTACACCAAATGACAAAACAATATTTGATGTCCCTAAATCATTTATAATATACGGTTGGTGTTTAAAGTCTTTGTTTCTTCTGTTTTAGTCAAAGACCGGTCGTGGTGTAATCATACATATATATTAAAATTTAAGATTTAAGTTATGAATCAGGTTTAGTAGAGATATAGAATCTTTGGTCTAATACATAAAACTAATGTGACTACTTACATACATGTCGACATGCATATATATATGTGTGTGTGTGAATAATGAGCAAATATGTACAAGAGAATGGGGAACCCACAAATTAGGTGGGCGACATAACTTTAAGAGAGCATGCATGTATAGTATGATAAGGAAGTAGGCTAGCCTTCAACTTCTATGGACTTAGTCCAAATTCATCACATCAAAAAGCCAAATGACTTCTTCTCTTTCTCTAACTGCTTTATACCTTACACTTTCCTTATCTACTAACTCCATTCTTATATCTTCTTAGAAAAGCTTAATATATAATTCGATTAATCAAACAAATATACAAGTTGGGTTTTCTTACCAAGACTCCAGAAGATTTCATGTCTTATATCAATCACATAAAGGTATTTTCCGATAAATGAAAATATTTGAGAATCTAAAACAATGCCATACTTTAATTGAGAGGTCATTGTCTTCGAAATATTTTGTTCACCGAAATCGGTGAAAGTGATCTAAAAGACTAAACCTAACTTGTGAGTAATTTATGAGATGGGTCTTCTGCATTTGAAGAGCATGGTGATCACGTGGCCGTCTCTCTATCGCCGTCTCAGTACTAACCAATCACTATTCAGCATGGCCATCAAAACTCAGGATCGATCTGATCAAAACATAAGGTGGTTCAGAATTCCTCTTGTGTAATAAATTCATGTGAACAGTACTTCGTTGCCGAATTAAGACAAAGGTTTTTTTTTTGTCAACTTAGGAACTAAGAACAACTCAAAGTGAAATATTGTTTACAAAAGAAAAATTACATATCAAATGTCTAACATTGAAAGAAGTTACCTAATAATTTAGAAATCTAAAAATCGTATGAAGTTGAATGTACCTAAACTAATTTCTTTAAGTCTAGCAAAATTTTATAAGCAAGAGGAAGAGGCCGGTCACTCGTTTGGGTTTACTACCATCTTTAAGATATATGTACAGTCTATCGTCACTTCAACTTTTAACACCTAAATAGATAGAAAATATAACATCACCTATAACAATGCTTTGAATTTTGAATGTACTGCTAAGAGACTCTTTATTCGTTTAGGTTTCATACACAGTCCTTTCCATTAAATTTGGAAAGCAAATCCAACCTAAACTATTTTGAATCTTTCTATAATTTATCTACAAAACATTGATATCCTGTAAAAACCCGGTCCAGTAATCACGGATGATCATAGTTATTTTAAAAATAGTTTATTGGTTATAAAATTGAGAATTATTTTCATTGTTGCAAAGGCATAACCACTCCCACGTGACGTTCACGTGGTCCGAAAGTAAGAAACCTACAATCTAATTCGAAAAGACATCCAAAGCTTATCCTATCTAAGTGAAACAAGATCCAAACTACATAATGTGTTTTTTATATAATCTATGCATATATATTTAGAAAATAAATGTTTCGAAACATGATTTTTAGTGCTAAAAATAAAATAAAAAATTTCCTTTGTAGTTATTCAATTATTTTAAATTTGTTTTGGTGTCATTATATGAAAATATTTCTCGTTTCTCAATTATCTTCAAACATTTAAAGCTTCCAGATTTGTTATTTGGCCCTACTTATTTGATGCCATGAATTTGGACTAAGTAGAAAGCAGATTGTTTTTGTTATAAATATCCTTTCCTTTCCTCTTCTACCCTCACCTTTACTCTGTGTCTCTCTCTTTCACTCCAGAATTCCAAAGAAGGAAATGATGAAAGGAGCTGTGGAAGCTAACCTTTTACTCAATTGTTCAGACATGTCTGTCTTAGAACGTCAAAGGGCTCATCTTAAGTACCTTAACCCTGGCTTTGATTCTATTACTATCAACGGTTTCTTCTCTGATTCTTCAATGATTAACGGTGGAGAGATTGATGGTTTTCTTGGGAATCTTCCAATGATTTACGGGGAGACGATGATGGAATCTGATTTACTTTCTCCGGAATCCACAATTGGGTCTGGAAATGTTAAGAAACGGAAGTTTTATACAGAGAATAAGGTTTGTTCTTATGTAGCTCTGTTTTTGAGATAAGGAAGCTAAAAGTTTTGTTTTCAGATTTACTTATTTGTTTCTGTGTTTTATAGGATGGTAATGAGAAGAAGAAGATGAATAGAGAAGAGGAAGAAGAAGAAGAGAAGTCGAAGATAACAGAGCAAAACAATGGGAGCATTAAGAGTATAAAGAAGATGAAAAGTAAAGCAAAGAAAGAAGAAAACAATTGTTCTAATGATTCATCTAAAGTGACTAAAGAATTACAAAAATCAGATTATATTCATGTTCGTGCACGACGAGGCCAAGCTACTGATAGTCACAGCATAGCAGAACGAGTTAGTGAATTTAAATTCAATTAAGAGTCGAGGTTTTTTTGGGTTTCTTTGACTTAGTTTTGAGACTGATTATTATATTGTTGAATTGTGAAGGTTAGAAGAGAAAAAATCAGTGAAAGAATGAAGTTTTTGCAAGATTTGGTTCCTGGATGTGATAAGATTACAGGCAAAGCTGGAATGCTTGATGAAATCATTAACTATGTTCAGTCTCTTCAGAGACAAATTGAGGTCTGAAAATATAGATTCAGTTATGTTCTTTTACTCTAGTTATTGTGCATTATCTTCTTGATTTGTTGATCTAATATGTCTCATGTTGTGTGAAACAGTTCTTATCGATGAAACTATCAGTTGTGAATCCAAGGCCAGATTTTGATATGGATAACATTTTTGTTAAAGAGGTTAGTCATTGATTCATTAGACTGTGTTTATAGAAAATTAAACTAATCTTTAAAGGTTAATTAAATGTGCTAAAATCCGGTAAATGAATTGAAAACCAGGTTGTTTCAACTCCAATGACTGTGGTGCCATCTCCTGAAATGGTTAATTCCGGTTATTCTCATGAGATGGTTAATACCGGTTATTCACATGAGATGGTTAATTCAGGATATCCTCATGAAATGGTTAATTCCGGTTATCTTCAATTCAATCCAATACAGCAAGTGGATACCAGTTCTGATCCACTGTCATGCTTCAATGTAGGTTATCATTATAACTCTCTTTCACTATGATCTATCATTTAATTTAGCTTCACTAGTTTTTAACATACCTGATTATGTTACAGAATGGTCAAGCTCCTTCAATGTGGGACTCTAATATGCATAATCTCTACAACAATTTAGGAGTTTAATTAAGAACAATCCACATCTTAACAACATTCCCTAGTTATGGACATTTTTCAGGTATATGCATATATGTTTTTTTGTCTATGTTATATGAAAAGTTCAAAAACTCAAAACTTACAGATAGGAGATTTGATAATGCAGGTTCTCTGGACGCAGACAACTTATGTTTCAAGTGGGAGGATCAAATTCATATTATTCAATCAGAAAGGAATCAAATTTATAGCTGTTATTACTAATTTCATTAGATTGGCGTTAAGATTCTCAGCCCATTGTTTTATGTATCAAAGAGAGTATAGAATATTGTGTATAATTGCAAACTAGTCATATTTCACTTTGTTTTTCTCGTCTTTCTTGTGATTCACAGATTTTGTTTTGATATAATGCCATAAGTCCTCTGTATAAACAAACACGAAAAAGAGACAAGCCTTCACAATCTGTCACTTAGACAAAGATTCTCTATAAGTTAACTTTTTCTATGTCCTAATCCATGCGACTAACCAAACACATGTTAATGCTTAACGTTTAGTAAGCGTTTTTGTGGACAAAAGTTGTGATGCGATTTGGTCGTATTAGAGATATGAGTTAGATTAAAGGACCTTATGAGTTACGACCAACCGTAACTAACTTCGCTAATCCACGGAGATTAGAAATGGAAGAAGAGAAGAAAAAGAGTAGAGTTTTGATTATCGGAGCAACAGGAAGATTAGGTCACTATTTGACCCGTTTCAGCATTGAATCGGGTCATCAGACTTTTGCTCTTATCAGAAACTCTACTTTCTCTGATCTTTCCAAATCCGATAAGCTGAAATCTCTCTCCGACCTCGGTGTTACTCTCCTCAATGTCTCTCTCTCTCGATTTTATTCCTCATTGGTGTTCTATGAATTCTGATTGTTGAGAGAGAATTTGAGTTTTTATCAATATTTGGGGATGTTCCATATCTGAAAGTTTAACCCATTCTGATTTGGATATTGTTTAATGGATAGGGTTCATTGGAGGATGAAGTAAGCTTAGAAGAAGCAGTGAAGAAAGTGGATGTGGTCATCTCTGCAATTCCTTCAAAACATGTTCTTGATCAGAAACTCCTCATTAAAGTCATCAAACAATCTGGTTCCATCAAGGTACCTTCATATCTTAATCATGGTTTTATTAAATGTAGCAAGTAGGGGGCATAAATCACTTTTCTTTGTATTGTTTGATCTTGTATAAGCAATGGGAAGCAGAAACTGATTCATGGGTTTGCTTTTTGGGTTGTTAATATCATAATGTTGTGGTTATTGTTTGCAGAGATTTATTCCTGCTGAATATGGAGCAAATCCGAATAAAACACAAGTCTCAGATCTTGATCATGGGTTCTATGCAAAGAAATCTGAGATTCGGCATTTGATAGAATCAGAAGGCATTCCACATACATACATTTGCTGCGGATTGTTCATGAGAATTCTACTTCCATCTCTTGTGCAACCGGGTTTTCAATCACCTCCAATGGACAAAGTCACAGTTTTCGGAGATGGAAATGTCAAAGGTTTAAACCTTTTTCTTTTGGCTCAATTCCTACACTACAACAATCTTGTGGTCTGAAGTCTGACTGTTTATATCTTCTTTGTGTTTTTTGGGTAGGTGTGTTCGTGGATGAGATTGATGTTGCAGCATTTACCATCAAAACTATAGATGATCCTAGAACACTGAATAAGACCTTGTACCTTAGACCGCCTGGAAACGTATGCTCCATGAATGATCTTGTTGAGCTCTGGGAACAAAAGATTGAGAAGAAGCTTGAGAAAACTTTTGTCACAGAAACTCAACTTCTCAAGAAGATAGAAGGTCCATCATAACATCATCAGCACATCTACTAACATCTGCCTTTAATTTGTAAAGCTCTTTAACTTCAGCTTTCTATATCTATGATGCAGAAACTCCATATCCGGATAACATGGAGATGGTCTTCATATACTCTGTCTTTATCAAAGGAGATCACACTTACTTCGACATTGAGTCTTGTGGAGGAGTGAATGGTACTGAGCTTTATCCTGATGTCAAATACATGACCGTGAGCGAATTTCTTGATACTCTTCTCTAGGGATTATAACCAAGTAGCAAAAGGATCACACTCTGTCTCATTTCTCTCTACAGAATTAGATTATCTGTTTTTTGAGGAATCTATCTTTACCCCACTGATCTGAGTTTGAGCTTTGGCATGTAACAAGACATTCTATGAAAAGTTACATGGTATTAAGATTCAAGCCTTGAGTATGCTTCAGACCAGACTGACATAAGTATGTCGACGGTTTAAGATTTATAAGATGTTATTAAGATTGAACTTTAACAAGTAAGACGCAAGCTATAATTACTTCAACAAGAGAAGATCAAAAATCAGATGAAAAGTATCATAGAACTTACTGTAGAGATTTTAAAAAGGAAAAGAACTCACTGTAGAAGAAACAGCAAGGAAGGAAGCAACTATGGCACACAACGGAACACGTCGAATACATATTTAAGATATATAATTAAAATTTTAAAATGTGATCCTCGGAGTGTATAGTACGAGGTTATCCAGAGAAAGTAGTGGTCCAAGTTCTGTATATTCCGACAAAGACTAACCTTTGTTCCTCTGCCTCTTCTTATTGTTCTCTTTTTCATTTCTTTAAAAACAAAGACCTCTCTTCTCGTTTTTCAACCTTAATACAAACATATTTGTTTGAAGACAAAAATCGAGGTTCGAGCTTGGTTCTGTTCCTCTACGTACAGGCCACCGACACTGTAATATTTCTTTCTATCCCCGCTTCAGTTTCAAGCATTCCAGCATTCTATATTGAGTTTTTGTGATAAAGAATCTTTTGCTGTTTACCTCAAGTCGTATGCGTACAAGCTGATCTGGACCGTTAGAAGTAGAGGGCTTTAACTGTTGTTTGACAGAGCTTAGGTTTAATTTTGGTTGCTAAGATTTGAGATTGTGTAGGATTTGATGAACCAAACAGGAAAATCTGAGTGAAGAAGTTTGATACGTACGGATCATTGAGCATTAATATACCAACATAATGTTTTTCTTTGTCTCTGTCTTGTTCTTCTGATTGGCAGGAGAACTTTGATTAAAGTCCTTAATGATGTCCAATGTCTTTTCTTGATTCCAAAGTATATCTTATAGGAGCAAATGTCTAATCATGTTATGGGCTTAAGCAAGATTAAAACAAAAGGTTGTGTTCCTTGTTATGAATCTACCTGGTTGGGTCGTTGGACTCGTAGTAACACAGAAGCCAAGCTTCATAAGGAGATTAACTTACCAGAAGATGGTCATTTACTGAAAGAGTCAACAGGTCCCTTGAAACTAAAAGGAAAGATGGTGAGTGAGGTCCTTGATCTATTTCCTAATCCTGATTCAGATGTTCAAAGTGTTGAAGTTATACCTGACATGAACACAAAACCGGCAATTGTTGCGGACGGAGAAGACGCCGTAGAGAGGGATGCAAGTAAAATAAGCAGATCAACTACTCAAAGTAAGAATGTGGAACTCTTTCCAAACAACTACACCAATACAAAGTTGCTCAGCGAGTGCAAGCGAACATGGTCGGATTCTGAAACCAGCAGTAGATCACAAGTCAAACGTCTGAAGACATGTGCGTCGGATAATACCAGAAATGAAACCAAGAGCATGATGGTTGTCGAGGAAGGACCATCAAGTCAGAAGGTGAATTACTTCTTCCACAGAATATATGGAATCAACAATCACGGATCAAGAGGTTATCAAAAACCCTCCACATCACAAATCCAGAATCTAAATATGGAAAAAGGAGAAGATGTTAACCCATGGATTCAGAGATGGTGTAAGAAAAAAACTGCTGAGACTCATGAAACAGTACGAAAGAAAGATATTAACTCGAAGGACACTGCACTAGAGAAACAGTTTCCAAGTGTTGCAGCAATGGCATTGATGGGGAAGGCTCTCAGAGGTTTACACTAAAGTGTTTCTTAAACCAACTCCCTCTTCATTTGGAATGTATAAGATCAAAGGCAAAAACATTAGTAATGGTCATCGTGGTGGTGCCAGAAAAACAATACAAAACTAGAATCCATCAATTTCAAATAAACTCGGATATGTGTCTGCAAAAATGATATGTATCAATTCTTGTTACCCTGGTGTAATCATTTTTGATGTACTTCTACTGTTTTGATTTGAACACTGAAATATAATACTTTTCCATATTCTCATAGACTTACGTAGTAGAATTCCAAAGTATGCAAATAAAGGTGCAGATGATGGTTCATAGAGACATTAGAAAGAAGATAGATCAAAAACAAAAACAATAGAAAGAAGCTGAGCCATGCCTTGCCCTAGTGAGTGTAGATCTGTTGGCTTGAGTGAGCAGAGACCATCCTGATCGCTCCCTTTGCCATCAATTCTCTGATCGCCCTCCTAGCAAGCTATCCATTGATCTGTACCAAAACACAAGCTCATGTCAAACTAGCAAAAATGTAGACCAAATGTTGTACAGCAAAAGACGTTCAGGCACCAAAGACTAAAGAGATGTATTCAGAAGAGACAAGATACTAAAGCAATCAATATAAAAATCTTCCTACATTAAGTGCCATAACTGATGAGGAGAATTTGTCTATTCAAGCATCATTAACAACACTCTTTTCACTGCTATGTCCCTTATAAACTGATGAGACTGATGTTGTGTTCGTAGATGAGATGTTGCAGCATTTACCATCAAAACTATAGATGATCCGAGAACACTGAATAAGAACTTATAACTTAGATCGCCTGGAAACATATGCTCCATGAGTGATTTTGTTGAGCTCTCTTGGGAAAGAAAGATTGAGAAAACTCTTGTTACAGAAACTCAACTTCTCAAGAAGATCAAAGGTTCGTCATCAGCAAATCTACTAACATCTGCCTTCAATTTCCAAAACTTTTTAACTTCAGCTTTCTATATCAATGATACAGAATCTCTATATCCAGATAACATAGAGATGGTCTTCATATACTCGTCTTTATCAAAGGAGATCACACATACTTCGACATTGACTCTTGTGGTGGAGTGAATGGTACTGAGCTTTACCCTGATGCCAAATACATGACCGTGACCGAATTTCTTGATACTCTTCTCTAGGGATTATAACCAAGTAGCGAAGATATCACACTCTATATCATTTCTCTTTACAGTATTAGATTATCTGTTCTGATTATGGTTAAAAGAACTAAACATTCATGTAATGTTAACAAGATCATAGGTTCAAGCGTTGAGATATAGAAATATCAAAAACTGAAAATCAGAACTAGAAATGATCGCAACAAGAGTATGCTTCAAACCAGAGTGATATAAGCGTTGATGGTTAGTGATTTATGACATGTTATTAAGAATGAACTTAAAACAGGTTAACGAATGCTTTAGTTGTTTGAACAAGAGAAGATCAAAAATCAGATGAAAAATATCATAGAACTTGCTATAGAAGAAACAATGCAAAAGGATGCAACTATGGCACACAATTGAACACGTCAAATACATAATTAATACAAAAATGTGATCCTCAGACCGTATCAAAAGTACGAGGTTAAGAGAAAGGAGTGGTCCAAGTTCTGTATAATCCAACAAAGTATAACCTTCATTTCTCTGCCTGTTTTATTTTTCGTTTCTTTTAAAATAATGCATCTATTTAAGACATCTCTTCTCGATTTCTTTAACTTTTAACACAAACATATTTTCTTGAAGACAAAAGTCGAACCTCGTCTTCGAGTTTCGTTCTGTTCCTCCACGTATCGACCACGGATACTGTAATATTTCTTTCTATCATCGTTGCAGTTTCAAGCATTCCAGCATTCTTCGTCGCACTAGTGAGTTTTTGAGGTAATAAATCTTTTGTTGTTTTCGTGACAAAAAAGAAAAAGAAAAAAAAGATATTTTTTTGTTGTAGTGACAAAAAGGAAAAAAATAAATATCTTTTGTTGTTTGACTTGAGTGGTATACGTACAAGAATCATTAATCTGATTTGGACCTTGATTAACTCCGAGCATAAATAATCTAAACCCAAATCTGATCTGAAATACTTGAAACTGAATTGAAATTGAAACTGACAAAATACCCATATGGGTTTAAGATAATGAAAGTACACATATCTGAATCAAACGGATAAAATTCGAAATTCAGACGGGTATCCGAAATACCGAAAATATGTAATATATTTAAAATAGTTATTTATATATACATTTGATGACAATATGAACTATTAGCTTATGAACTGGCTCAAATCAGCTTGATTTTACGTAAGTGTAAGCTATATTAGTTAAATGATATAAGTTTAAATTAGCTTGCAAGTTATGTGAGTGAGTTTTAATGAGTCTGAGTTACTTCATGAGCTCCATCTTTTTAAACTGAAATGAGAATTATCTTTTAAAAAAATATAACTTATCTAAAATATCTTATAAAAAATAGAAATATCCAAGTTTGTCTAAAAAATATAAATACATCTTAAGTCATGTTTCCTTCATACAACTCACAAATTATTAAGTCATGTTTCTTTGAACTCTTTTTTTACTAAATAGTTAGAGATCAATTTTATTAGAAAATTTTGAAATTTTAAAATTCAGAATTATGTTATTGAATTCTTTATTTAAAATTTTACAATATTATTATTAATGTCATATTTGTTGGGTACTACCTCTCGAACTAGATCATTTAAACTCACGACATAAATGTTCTGAGAATGAACTTACATTGCAACTCATTTAATAAATGAGCTAAACTGAGCTAGCTCACTAAATATCCGAGCTGATAGCAAACTGAGTTTAGCGAGCTAGCTCAATATGACATGTAACACTTTAGTTATACAAATATTCAAAATTATAACTACAACTCTAAATATATTAATCAATTTAGAATCAAAATAAACAAAATAATATATTAAATTCTTTAATTAAATTATGATTTTTCAAGTAAATTTTTTATTAAAGATACCCGAACCCGACGCAAACCAAATCCAATATGAAATAAGATTATTTTATAAGAACCGAACCAAACCCGACCTCAGAATTTACAACCACCCGACCTGAAATTTTGAAAATATCCGAACGAATTTTATATTAATCCGAAATACTCAAAACCCAATAGATACGATCCGATCGGGTTCGGGTACCCGAAAGATCCGACTCAATCGAGTTCCCGAATGTCTCTAATGAAGTCCAATGTTTTTTTAAAAAATTCCAGAGGATATTTTAGGGAGTATCATCAAAAATGCTCTAAACCTTTACAAAATTAGAAAAATGCCCTGCTAACTATTTACCTCATCAAAAAATACCCTAGTTTTGGGTTGAAAAGACAAAATTGCCACTTGATTTTGGAGAGAATGGGACGGTGGATAGAATAGTGCGGAGGACATGTCAATGTCCATTGATAGTAAATTGTACATGTCCATATAACATTGTAAAAATCATGGGCATATGAGACATATGTCCATGTCCATTTAAATGAAACTGTACATATGTCCATGTAACGTTTGTTTATCATGGCCATATGAGACATATGTCCATGTCTATTTAAATGAAATTGTACATGTCCATGTAACATTGGTTAATCATGACCATGTGAGACATATGTCCATGTCCATTTAAATGAAATTGTACATGTCCATGTAACACTGGTTTGTCATGGCTATATGAGACATATCCATGTCCATTTAAATAAAATTGTACATATCCATATCTAGACAAAAAGATAAAATAAGTGATAGATTATGTCCATGTCTAGACAGCCATGACATTTTTTATGATTATGAACAAACGCTAAGCGTCTTAAGGAGATTAACGTACCAGAAGATGGTCATCTACCGAAAGAGTCAACAGGTCCCTTGAAACTAAAAGGAAAGATGGTGAGTGAGGTCCTTGATCTATTTCCTAATCCTTATTCAGCTGTTCAAAGTGTCCAAGTTATACCTGACATGAACAAAGCCGCCTATTGTTGCGGACAGAGTAGACTCTATAGAGAGGGATGCAAGTAAAACAAGCAGATCAAATGTGGTACTCTTTCCAAACAACTACACCAACACAAAGTTGCTCAACGAGTGCAAGCGAATAAGGTCGGATTCTGAAACCAACAGTAGATCACAAGTCAAGCAACTGAAGACATGTGTATCCAATTCTAGTGAAAATGAAACCAAGAGCATGATGGTCCCCGAAGGACCATCAGTGCAGAAGGTGAATTACTTCTTCCACAGAGTATTTGGAATCAACAATCACGGATCCAGATTTCAAAAAACCTCCACATCACAAATCAAGAATCTAAATATGAAAAGAGGAGAAGAAGACGTTAACCCATGGATTCAGAGATGGTGTAAGAAAAAAACTGTTGAGACTCATGAACCAGGACGAAAGCAAGATATAAACTCAAAGGGCACAGAACTAGAGAAACAGATTCCAAGTGTCGCAGCAATGGCAATTGTCAGGAAGGCTCTGCGCTGTTTACACCCAACCGATGTTAAGGAAACTGACTCCCTCTTCACTTGGAATGTTTAAGATCCAAGGCAAAAACATTAGTCATGATCATCTTGGTGGTGCCAGAAAAACAATACAAAACTAGAATCCATCTATTTCAAAACTAGGATATGTGTCTGCAAAAATGATATGTATCAACTCTTGTTATCCCGGTGTAACCATTTTTACTATAACACGTATCAGTACCTCTACAGTCTTGCTTCAAAACATTGCTTTGAACACTGAACTATAATACTTTTTCATATTCTCATAGAATTAAGTAGTAAAATTCCAAAGTACGCAAATAAAGGTGCAGATTATGGTTCATAGAGACATTAGGAAAAAAGATAGATCAAAAACAAAAACAATCGAAAGAAGCTAGCCATGGGTTGCCCTAGTGTAGATCTGTTGGCTTGAGTGAGCAGAGACCATCCTGATCGTTCCCTTAGCCATCAATTCTCTGATCGCCCTCCTAGCAAGTGATCCATTGATCTGTACCAAAACACAAGCTCATGTCAAAACTAGCAAGTACCAAAACACAAGCTCATGTCAAAACTAGCAAGTATGTATCACTAGCAAAAATTTAGAAGCTATGTATGTACAAAGTTTTACAGCAAATAACGTTCAGGCACCAAAGACTAAAGAGATGTATCCAGAAGAAACAAAATACCAAAGCAATCAATAGAAAAATCTTTCTACATGAGGTGCCACAACTGATCAGGAGAACTACTTTACTTACGTATCATTGACAATACTCTTTTCACTGCTATCTACTTTATATACTGATACGATCGTACACAAATCGATCACAAGATTATTTTTAAATAGCATTGATCAATACCTTAAATCAAGTACATGACCCTTTGATGTTATCTATCAATTTACCAATACAACTAATAACTCATGCGTCACCAATGCATTATATCAGAGAAAAGTTTCAAGCTTTGGGACCTCAAAGGTAGAGGAGATAAAGAAATTTACCCTCAAACGATCAGAGAGAATGGAGGGAGTGATTAATTTGAATTTGGGAGCTTCAGAGAGAAGCTTATCGTATGTTGCTTGGTCGAACAAAACCATGTTGTTCACTTTCTCTTTTTGCTTTCCTTTGCTCCACTTCTGTTAATTCACAAGAACAAACAATCATCACCATTTGGTGTTTAATAAACAGGATAAATGTGAATTCCCAAATCAATCTATTGACCTTCTTCTTTTGCTTGCCACCACCGGATTTGGCGGGTTTGGAAGATGGAGGAGGTTGAGCTTTTTTGGGTGCCTAGAATCAGAAAGAAAAGCCATTGTAAGTAAGATCATCACAAAAACATAAAGAGAGCATTGCAGAGTGAAGAAAGCACACACCATTGGATCTCTGGGCGGACAAAAGAGATGTGCGGCGCTACGATGAAGAACTGCGACCAGGAAAAGTTTAAAACCCTAAAGGTAGAGTCTTTCTTCTCTCACGGGGAAATTCCTTTATTTGTTTTTATTAATTAATAAATTACTGTCTCAAATTATATGTTTTTCTTGTTAATTTCAACAAATATTTCGGATCAAGCTATAGATATCGTTTAGATGCGGAATCAAATGGAAAGATTCGTGCTTTAAACCGAGTCGGGTCAAGAAGAAGTGTTATCGGAAACGAACCAAATTGTATTTGGTTTCTAAATGGGTACAGAAAATATAGACATAAAATGATGTAGAACCAAGTGAAACTGAATCCATACCAAAATATATACAGTTCCTAAATGGATATAAATGTTTCATACCCGAAAGATTTGAATCCGATTAAATATTATCCGAAACCGACCCAAATACTTGAATGCCCAGACATAAAGAGAATGATAATTTGATTTTATATGGCTTTCTAAATTCATTATGTGAATTTGCAAAACTAATGATCTACAAGGATTATGCATTCAGTTGAGTATTACGTTATAAGTATCTTTAATCAAATTGTTAAGTGCTATATTTACAATGTTTTTACTCGAAAAATTGTGTTTGTTTCCACAATATTGTTAATGGTTTAAATGAGTGATGGTTAGTTATTGACAGAGTGTTCTTGATCAATAGTGAAAAAATGTAATATGAAGTATTGGACTCATGTTTATGAGCCGAAGGCTCAACTCTCATTGGACTTTTAACTGGACTTGTTATTTGGGTTCGAAAATATTGTTATGTTTTATTGCGGTGGATCAACAATTAACTAGGCAAGTAATTACTCTGTAGATAATGTGTTTGACTAGAACCAAATATTGAAGAATCAAATAAAAGCTTACTTAGCACAATTAGGACCATACGTATGCGACTTTTTTCTTTACGATGGACCATACATACGTACATGAGTTCCACCTTTTCTTTACAAATAATTGGATGCAAGAGGATGATAAAAGTCTACGAAAACAAATATTGGATAATATAAATAAATTGAAGAGATTTATAAACTTAGGCAGCCACCATATAAATTCAAAAAATTCTTTTAAAAATGAATCATGTCCATATCGAAAAGTGTATAAGGTGAGTCAAAAAAAATTAAAGAAAGAGAAGTTGATTGCATTGAGTTAAGAAAATATACGAAAACGTAAAGTTAAAGTTGATAAATTATTAAAGAGGAACCCCACGAAAAGTGTATAATCTTGAGAATGTCTTAGTGAAGAAGCAAAATCACTCTCACTAAGTGTTTCATATTGTCAAATTGGACTTTCTGTTAGACGATAATAATCTATAAATCTTTTGCCATATAATCTGTATTATTTGTAAAATGTATATTCTAATGTTCTTTTCTTCTTTTTGTGAACTACATTAATGGTTTTTTAATCTCATTCATACTATTTGAGGTAGGGGTTCCAACTTTGATACACAAAAATTTGTAAATAGAATATTACTATTAATCCACTTGTTTTTGGCAATATTTTTTTTCTTTACATTTGTGGAATGATACAATATTTTATCTTCTTACCTTCGTTATAAATATTAAGTTTCTTGATTTATGATGCATATTAAAAAAAAAGAAGGAGATATATCCTTTTTGATAATGAGTTCATTTCACTGATACTTATATGTTAATATGCCGTTGCTCGCCGGCTTTGGAATTCCACCAATGTATTCTAGAGTTAATTATTAATGCATTTCTTCAAGTCTCGAAAAAAAGAAGAAAACTTGTATATAGAACTTAATTTTCTTTTTCATCTTGATAAAACTTCTAAGTGAATTAGTAGCTTTAAGAAATTTGCCTCAAATAGATGTGATCATCTATAACTTAGGCTTTGATTGGTAAGATTTTTTATTGAGCACAATATTCTTGTGGGAATCAATTTGTCTCAAATATGATTGGTTCCTACAAGAACATTATGCTCAACAAAAAGTCTTATCAATCAAAGCCTTAAACTTTTCTTTTTAAGTGCTTGATAACATTTAAATCCCAATCCATAATAATGGCCTCTTAACTTTATTTTTTGGGAGTTAATTGTGGCCTTTGAGCTAGCGGTGCCTCTAATTTTTTGCCTTTCCAAAGAGTGTATCAAAAAGAAAAAATTAAAAGGAAAAAAGAAAAGAAATGATGGTTACTGTTAAATTCCTTTTCTTTTCGACCAAAAACTTTCTTTCGACAATGTCTATTCATATCAACAGTAGTATATAGTTTTTACAGTTAGACATGTTCGTAATTGGACACTGAGAGATATTAAGTCTACCGTCTCACGTTTACGTAATCTTATAGTTTTTACAGTTGCATACTAACTAAAGACATTATGATTATACGATGGATTATGTTTAGGGTTTGAAGCTGAATATCTTGTCTTCTAAATTTCACATATAATGTATTTAGCAAAATGGTAAATTGATAATTTACATAAAATTACAAAAAGTATTACAGATCTTCCAATATCTTTATGTGATACTCTTTCATATTATATATTTTATGTTTTATACGAGATTTATGTAGAAGATGAATATATGTAATAATATAAAACATAGTGTGAAGAAAATATGGAATATATCCGATATCAAAAAATTTAGAAAATCGAATAAATGATGAAACAAATCAGCGATTGTGAAGAAGAAGAAGATGTGACTAGTCATGACCTCATGGGCGATGAGCAAAGAGCAAGGATAGCTTTTGGGAGCATTGAGAATATTTTTGTGGATAAAGTAATAAACAAAAGCAAGCAATTACTGTTCACAATTAAAAGTAACCTATTTAAATGTTTTTCAAATTAAAACTCTTATTTTAATAAATTTTGACGTATTTTAAATCCAATACCAAATCCACCGTTAATTAATGTTGTATTTGCTGAATTAATGGTGGATTTGGTATTGGATTTAAAATACGTCAAAATCTATCGAAATATATGATCCAATAACCCTCACTTAAAAGAATAGTATTTTCTACAATTTATTGCAATAAAATAGATAAAAACAAGAACCTTTTATTTATTTTATTTTGAATAAAGGATGTTTCCATAGTCTATAAATAACAAGTGTAAGCAACTCAATATAACACCTACGAAACAAACACACACACACAAAACAAACCAAGTAGATATTACATATAACAAAAACGGAGTCCATTGAAACAATATACCTCTGTTTTCTTCATCTCTGGTTCAATGAAACATAACTGCACAAACTGGTCTTTCTTCACTATGCCTATTCTTCTTCTTCCTCTATTCTCTCTTGATGGCTTCTCACTTCTTATCCAACAATCTCACTTCTTCTTAGTGACTTAAAATCCCTTTAAGTCCCTTTTCTTGCTTTGTTTTGTGTTTTGTTTTTTTGCAAGAAATCATCTTAATGGATTCTATAAAGTTTCAACACTTGAAGATGGAGAAATCTAGAGGAATCTTAAACTTTCAAGCAATAAGATCGTTTAAAAACATTTTCAGATTGATTGAGTTGTTTCTTCTTCTAATCTTCATCTCCAAACTCTCTTTCCCTTCTGTAAAACTCTCTGGAGACATTTTCAGGGAAGTTGCAGAGTTTCTCATTAGTCCTAGATTCGTTTTCTTCGTCGGAAATGCAATTGTAATTACTCTTTTTGCTAAATCCGGACGACAAAACTCGACTCAGGAGCCTTCAAAGACAACAATAGAAGCTACAGGTAATGATCTATACCAAGAGTTTCTTCACAAGAGTGAGAAGACAAGATTTGAAGCTTATGAGACAAAAACAGAACAAGTGAAGAAGCCAAGTGAAGTGAAAAGGGTTAGTTTTGAGAGAAGCCAATCACAGAAAGTGTTTAAGGATAGTACAAATGGTGATAAAATCATGAAGAGGTATGTGTCAGAGAAACCTTTAAGGATTTGTGACTCAGAGAAGAAAGTAGTTGTGAGAGTTAAGAAACCAGAAGATGGAATGAGTAATGAACAATTTAGGACAAAGATTGAAGCTTTCATCGCTAGACAAAAGAGGATTCAAAAGGATGAAGATCACTTGATAATCTAAGATCGTCTTTGCTAGAGAATGTTTATTTCTGTTTTAATTTTAGTTTACTTTTGAATGCTATGTTTCATAATCTTGTAGCATTGCCTTTTAATTTAACTCTTGTAAATCTTAAAGGTTTGTTAAATACTACAACAAATGGTATTATTGGATGTTACATAAAATGTGCGATTGATTGCGATTATATTGTTCGAAAATTGAAAGCATTTGCCAAGAAGCAGGTGGTTCAGTTGGCTTGCCCTTGATATACTTTGGTATCAGGTGGTGAGTTCAAATCCCGCTAGCTCTAATGGGAGCAATTTGACTATCCCATTAATAGAATGAATGAGTAAGATTGATTAAAAAAAAAATTTAATACGCTTAAACATGTTTAATTTAATACTCGATAAATTAATAATCACAATAAATTAATAAAAAGTTACGTAAAGTTATCAGTTTCAAACCGTTAACAACTATGTGAAGAAGATAAAATGAGAATGTGATTGCGATTATTATATTGGTAAAGATTTTCATTTCTCAAATTCATTTTAACTATTGAAGGTAAAATTTGTAAATTATGATTAGTGAGTTTTACTAAAGGTAATTACAAATCATACGTCAGCTTGTATATTTTTTACGAGCTTTTTCAACAACTTATCATTTACATTAATCTTTTGAGCCAAGAGAGAGACAAATAATTACAAAAGAATTATTTCTTGAAAGATTTTTCGAACACATTTAACTAACGAACTTTTCTCCTATTAAAATTTCTTGGAATCTGCTTTACTAGTTTAAAAATTTGATATCACTTTAGCGAGGCCAATAGACAATATATTCTATATTTACAGAGGCTAAGTATAAAATGATCCATGATAATGATATTCTCGAATTTACTAATCTTTTAGGATCTACATAAAAAACGAATAATATATGGAGAAAAAAGTAAATGATATAAACCATAGAATCGAACCCCAAAATTAGGTTTGATGTAATATAAAGACGTAATTAGTTACGCTAAAGTGTTGAATATTCGATATACTAATTGGTTCCTAATTTGTAGAGAATTGATAGAAACTAAAAAGAAATTTAAAAAGCAAACATAAATGGTGTTTCCAAATGCTGGATAGCATTAGGGTTTATGGATAAAAGGGAATATGAAAATGCATTATAGAGTATGGAATTTTTGGTACTAGATATTTATGTCGTTATATATATTCATAGATCTTCGATTCCATAAGTTCGTATATTTGCATGCCAACACAAGAGTATTTATTCTTTGACATTTTAACTAATTATAAATTAGGTTAACAAATATAGTTGAAATATATGCACATATATTCACTAAGCTTCTCAGTGACAAAAATATATATATAGTCACCAACCACGTCTTTATATATATATATATATAAAGCCTTTCACACTAAAAACATGGATTAACTTGATTAACTGAGTCATCTTAACCACCCAACTCATAATTCTAACTATGCTATTAATTGTAATATTATAATACAACATCCTATAATATAAATTACCAATAAAATAGTAAAATGAAATGGGTGAGAAAGTAAGTGACGTGGAGGAACAAGTATCCGGAAAGGTGAAGAGACAAGATATGCTGAGATGAGAAAAGATTGATGCCAATCTTTAGAATCTAAACCAAAACACGAAATATACACGTGAGATTAGCATCTAACCTGTGACGAATAAATCTTATACTATATAGTATACACAATACTCGTACTCCTCTCATTGGTTTACTATTCTTTTTAATACGTTTCACTTATACATGCGTGGTTGGTTATGAATAAGTTAACTTTTCTATTAGAAAGACAAAAGTATCATCTTAAAGTTTGCTTAATTATCTTCACTTGTCCTTATCATTCATACATCAAAAATAAGGCTGTATAGCCATAAAAGATCTTCAGTTAAATATATAATTTCGTTTGAAATTAAGAGATATTTTATTGACCAAGACATTTTAGGTCGAACTTGCTTTATTAATAGTCACCATAAAAAACAAAAAAATGTCTAATATGAGCATATATCATAGAGGACATGACAAGATTGAGGAAGCAGAATTTATACGATAAAACGTATTGTCCATTTAAGGGTCATCAGCAGCATCTCATTCATTTGCTCTTCCTTCTTCCATAGACAAAACATCACTTCGAATTATTCCTTTTGTTTAATTTTTCTATTATTATAAGAATCTAAGTTCCTCATTAGAATTGTCCAGATATTTTCGTAGAGGGAAGAAAATTCCGTTTGGATAATTTGATGTAGACTATAGATCCAATATTCACATCGACCTTGGATCGTCTCAAAACGATGCATGTAGCTTGTGAATAGTTTTTGCTAAGCTATGGCTATTAATGGAGGAGTAATTTATGGTTTTTGATTTCTAATATATGGTATTTGGTTTCTAGTTTTTGATTTTGTTAGCTATTTTAGTTTCTAAAAACTTCAAACACTGGTTTTTAATTTTTGAAGAAAGTAATGTTAGATTTTCTGAAACCAGTGTAAAAATCAAAACCTTGAATGTGTTAAATGGTAACAAAAATAGTTTTTGAATTTTTTTTTCAAAAACTTAATTAGATTAAAAAATAGTTTGTAAGAAGAACACAAGTTATAGTATCAAGAATAGAAATTGGTCTACTATAATAAATGTGGATGCATTTTGAGAACATAACCTAAAATTTGTAAAAATTTACAAGAAATGTCATTCTAATTTATAAACTAAAAGAACAAAAAAAAATTCTCATTAATGGTAAAATAGTTAATACACATTTATAGTCAACTAGATAAGGACTTGTGCGATGCACAGGTTTCTAAAAGTTTATTTTCCAATTTTGGTCTTTATTGAATCCTCATTTTTTTGAATTATAAAGCAAATGTTCTTGCTCGATGCGCAAGAATGATATCTCGTGGTCATCAATTTGTAAATTTTTACATGTGGTCGACAAAAAAAGAAAAATTTTTTAAAAATATATAAAATTATAATTTAAACTAATATTTACATCTTCAGTTATAATTTACTTGAAGTGATCTAAGAAAATACATAATTTAATTATATTTTTAGAAAAAGTATTGTTATTTTATTTTGAATTAGAAAGAAAAAAATGGAAAGAAAAAGTATTTTTATTTTATTTTGCACTTAGTTTTAAATAAATATTTATAATTATTTTGTTTTATAATTATAAATGGAGATTATTATGTTGCACTTAGTATGAGAAAAATATTTGTGATTATTTTATGTTAGGATTGTGCAAATAGATATATATTTTATGGTACATATAGATATTAATGAAAAATATGTTATATATGATACGTGGAAGAATGATGTTAGTGAATAACTTTGGGATCCAACTTTATATAATAAGATATAAGATAAATATTTGTGATTATTTTTTGTTTTATAATTATAAATAGAGATTATAATATACAATCCTTTTTATTTTAGAGTTATAAATAGAGATAAATATTTCTTGATAAATATAAATATTTAAGAAAAAAATTATAATAAAAAAAACTGCAAAATTTAGGAATATTAGATTTAACACGTGGAAGAATCATGTTAATGAATAACTTTGAGAACCAACTTCATATAAACACAAAATAATTTTTGAACATGTGGAATCATCTCATTGATTTGTAACTTTTGAAACGCAACTTAAGTAAAATATAAATACAGAGTAATTTTTAATCGTTAGATTTGATACATGGAATAATCCCGTTGATTTATAACTTTTGAAACTAAACTTTATATAATAGGATTAATAACTTTTGAAATCCAACTTTATATAATAGGATTATAATTAGATTTTATAACAATTTCGTTGATTAATAACTTTTGAAACAAAACTTTATAAAAGATAAGATCTCATGCTAATAATAGTAAAATAAAAATAATAATACATTAAATTTAAACTGTCTACTTTTTTTTTTTTGCCTTGATTGCGTTGAATGTAAACGAAAGAGAAAAAATTAAATTAGAAAAAGCTTGAAAAATTGGAGGGTATTGAAAATATTGTCTATGTGTTTAAATCTATATAGAAATTGATATCCACAATTCCCTTTTAGATTAGGATTTTGTATACAAAATTTCTTCTAGATTAGAATTATGTATACAAAGAAATATTTGGGAGGTATTTTGATTATTATCTTCTGTTAAGATTATGATGAGAAATAAATATTTTATCATATTATAATTTCTTTATAAATATATATTATTCAAAATATCATATATATATATATATATTATT